>VJOZ01039973.1:0-11245 GCA_009801055.1 Stichopus horrens | reverse complement strand
CGGTTTACCGTGAAAGCTTACATGAATATAAATAAGGTCTTTCTGAACTACCTAATGCATTTTCTCAATCTAACTAAAGGTAATGTTGTAAATTTGTTCTGCACCCTCTGTGGCACACAGCAAGCAGGTCACCATCTAATACCTCTTCTTTCCGGATCAAAAGTCGATTTGCAAAAAAAGTTGTGTGGAGACAGGTGAGGGTTGAGGTTTTGTAAATATAAATGGCAGAGTCAATTGTTGATGCGATTCTTACCTGGTACCAGCAACTGCTCCATCATTTTTGCCCATTTCTTCATCAAGTTCTACTCCAGCCCATTCTCCTTTGGCAAATTCTGTGGGTCCAACAAATCTCAGGATACCCAGTTTACTTCCACTGACTAGAACGCGATCACCGACCTGGTGACCAAACAAACCAAAATTGTAATATTACCATGACTAACCAAAATGTGTGTCACCATAGAATCGATCAAAGAGGAGATTGGGGTAAAATGTCGAACATTATCTAGCTCTTTCAAATTTGTTCAGACTACATCTGCAGATCAGAATTATTGGTTGCTTAGTAAATAAATGATAATCTACACATGTACAATAAATTGTGATCTCCAAACAGGACAATGGCCAAAAAACAAGAAAAAACAAAAAATGTATGTTTCTCCTACAGGCCTGGGCACATTCACTCACTTAATATTATTTGTACACAATGAAATGTTTAGAAAATAACTATTTCATCAACATACAAAGAAGGGCAGGAATTTCCCTTACTTTTAACCCAGTATTATCGCCATCTTCCTGAGCAAGACTTGAGGTACCGATCGGGGTTTTTCCGTCCTTTGAGACAGTGCCTCTCGGTGAGGCAACTTTGGTGCCCATCCGAGGCGCAGAAGGGAGACCAGCAGGGCGCATCAGCCCACTAGTTGAGGATCTTCTGGCCCCATTTGTTGTAGAAGATTCATAAACTAACTTGTCGGGTCTCGCAAACACACCCTTTTTGGATTCACATTGAAAGTACCTGACCCCATTTACAGATCCATCATTTTTGCCTATGGGCTCATCGAGAACAACACCTGCCCATTCTCCGGCAGCAAACTGGGTTTCTCCTATAAATTGAATACGTCCATGTTTTGTTCCGCTAACTATCACGCGATCTCCAATTTTGAAGTTTTCTTTGGATCCATTGGATGTTGATCCGCTGTTGGATGATGATGACGGAACGACTTTCACAGATTTTTCTGCATGGTTGGCAGCATCAGTGGGACTGAGACCTGCTTTCCTGGCAGATTTTGCAACTGTTTCTGTACAAGCAAAACAATGGACAATTTGAGCATATTATGGTGGAGAGAATCAACTAATTGCAATTGGAGAACATGAAATCATTTTAGAAATCGCCACAGAAGTCAAAGACCTGAAATGATAAAGTTATGAATTCCAGTGATTAAAATAATACAATTCAGACAATATTCCACAGGAATAGGCTCATTACAGGTGACTGTTTTAATGTTCTGTATGTACTTGGTGCTGCAAGTCTAATATGATCTACAAAATAAAATTTCTGAGAGTAGATCAATCCCTTTTGATCAATGTGTGAGGAAGGTCACAAACAATGAACACACTGCATTCTGTAGCAGAGATTTACAATTCTAATTTTGTCTCAAGAAAGCTACAACATTTCACCAACTTGCCCACACAATTTGTTTCTTTCCAACTTAAACATGCCACACGATTTGCCCTACGAATGTTCGGCAAAGCGCATTCTAATGGAATGCAAGCTAGCATTACGGAAGCAAATCTATGGTCTGAACCATAAGCTCATGTGATGAATATCGTGTACAGCAGGATTTTGACGCGGCAATTGGCATGATTTGCAATTCTTTAAATGAACACCAACACGGAAGGTGATACTACAATTCTTTGATATGCTGATAGAAATGACACAACATGTTGGGTTGGTCACCTGTAGCAGTTCTTTGCAACATGAAATTAACATACACGCATTACACGTATGCATATATACTGTATATCACTGTCTCTGGACAGTAAATGCACTGTAGAAGATGCTGAAAATATTATCTCAGGACAATGACTGAACACTCTACATTAAAATAGGCTTGCACAGTATATTCCTCCAGTGCTGTAACACTTGGGACTATTGCATTGCACAAAACCTTTGGACTCACATTTATTACTAACCTTTTGTTTCATATCAATAACTTAACATGTAACACTCAAACCGAAAACATAATCAATCACAGAAGTAAATGTAAGTTGGAACAATTTACTAGAGAGACTGATGCTGTGAAATACACGAGACTTGATGGAACAACTTTTCACTGCAACTGAACTTTAGGCCAACCCATCCCCTCCCTCATTCTCATCCAAGAACTAAAACAGAAAGAATGTGGGCTGCAACAAAATTGGGAAAGACATTAAAGCATTCCAAACATAACATGTCATTTGTGAATTACTCGATTTTGAATGGAAACCACAATTCTTGCCACTGGGGAGAGAGTCAAACCATCCATTCATTTTTTAAGGTTAACATGCAAGGACCGAACAAGAAAGGAGTGGCCTAAATGAAAGCAACAGTACTATATGAAACCACAGAACATTTGTTATTACAATGTAAGTTTCATACTTTCTTCAATTCTTCCGACATTTGATGGATGCAATGTTTATGGCACCTGTTTCCGATATATGAAAACTTTGGTCATCACTCACTCATTTGTGTTTCCATGTACCAAAACATATTTCAGCCACATGTGGACAATTTTTTTTTTTAATGAACTGAAATTTCTGCTTTGTTCCTAAAAGTTGTACAGTAATTATGAAAGTGAACGGTTCTTTCACTAAATGCACATTTTGCAGAAATTTCTGTCTGATAAGTTCTCACGAATTTGTCCAACATAACTGTGCCATTGTTTCCAGACAGGAAGAGAAGGTACAAAACATCAGTTATAGACACATGAACATCCAACGATCATACACATACATGTTTTCAGTACAACAAAACACAACCATTTGACAGGCATTTTGTAAGTTGCAAACACATTCTATAGTGCACAAAAAAAAAATCCACTTAAAATAACAATCTTCAACAGAATGGTGGTTTTAGCAGGTCCTAGCAAAATGTGTCATCTTGGCTAACAGTACATGCTGACTAAGATCACTTCAAAGTGTATTTTTGTACAACACCAAAAGGAAAGTACATCAAACGTCTGATAGGAATTTGAAACTGCAGGTCAAAGTGGTAGTAGTGCAAGCCCCCTCGCTTTCTGATATGGGATGCAGAAAATAATGGGTGACAAAGACATTGGGATACTGTCTATTCTGGAAGATAATTGGAAGAACTGCTGGCATGATAAGAACAAGGAAGTTTAATCATGATGTACTTCCATGGTTTAATTTTACTGCTATTGATACCTAATAACAAAGGTGACTGCCAGGCTAGAAACATTACCAATTGTTGATACCTCTGGGCTCCATCCAGGTTCCACAAAAACTTAATGGCTGGTTCTTTACATCAAATAAATGGTTTGGTCAAAAATGAATAGAAATCTCTGATGATTTAGCAATACTCCTTTCACATCTAAAATTATCTATTATGTAAATTGTCTCCTCTCATGGCGGAAATGTCATATTTATGACAAGTATTCATCATTAAGGATCAATTTACTCACTATATGGTGCTTAATTCAATCAAACAAAGTGCGGATTATTATCCACTCCCAGGTCTAAACTGACATGCTACTTCATATAAACCTTAAATACATTTTAATTCAAAGAAAACAGTGAGAATCATCTCACAACAAGATGACGTAATTGCAACCTGGAGTACGTTACATGCGTCAATCAATTCTACCAAATAGTTACAACATCCGATCAACAATCTGTCCAAAGCTCTTGGAGTACACATGGCCTGCAAATCAGAAGCGATATCACATTGGCATGCAGCAGACCTAATTATTTAATGATACCAAGCACAGTCTTAAACAAATTTAATAACAACAAACAGATGCAGCAAGTAGACACTTCAGGTTCAAACATTTAAAAGTATGAAACTGCACAATAACAGACACTTAAGTTCAAAACAGTTGTGATAAAAAATTAGTGACTGTGAAAATTTGAAATTTATTCTACAGGAGACTACATATGTTGTGAGGTACAGTTAGAGTGACTCATGACGTCTGAAGAACTGACAACGCAATAAGTTTATATACAGAGATTAACCTTAGTCATGGCCGAGATGAAAACATAAGCAGATTGACGAATAAGAGAACGACATGACTCACAGTACAATAACTGGGATTACCTATACCAGACAAGCACACAGCTACTAAGCTACGGTACTACATGATGTGAAAACTGTGCGACAGTGTATGTGTAATTATACATATTGATTCCCTGGGTACGATTGCTGAAGGGGAAGCGAACTACAGAATCCACACTCACTTAAATATTCAATCACTCTACTATAACACATGTTCATTACAACTTAGCAACAAGCTTTTGATTTCTCGTTCCTGTCAAGAGTATGCAGAGGAAGATGTACACGCTTCACTCTTCATTGATAAAATTTAGTGACTGATAAACCAGAAGTCTTGTGTGGAGATAGAAAAGATTGGAACGAACTTCATGGGGACTTTGGTTTGGTTTGGAACATAAATCACACTCTGTGGTTTCATTGTTTCGACAATGTACTTGTCCTAAAGCTTAATATAGAGTCATTGGAACATGAGAGGCATTTTATCAAATCAGTTGGGCAAAACATACATTTTTCTACAATATAAACTTTTAGAATTAACTTGCAATACAAAATGGACATGAAACTTCACATATCGTATTCACTGAGTTAGTAAGACCATGAAAACCCCAGGTGGCAATACACACTATATCTACAGTGCAGTAAGTGTACAATCTTTGCTACAAATGCAAATGTTTTTGAATACACATCCTCTGTAGCTATTACAGAGACAACTGACTCATCTACAGAAGAACCACTTTGTAATTTTTCTAAGTTTATGTTAATGAGTTAAAAGTGACCAACTACAGTAGTATTCCATCATGGCATGTCATCTGCTTACAACACTATTGATTAGTAGAGAGACTCTTCTCAAGTAATAAGTGATCATAGTCGGACCAATCTCCTGTTGTCTCATCTGTTGAACCTGCCCATCTCCCTGACACCAGGATCAACCTGTACAGTAAATGTACATTGCCATGGGAAGGTGTTGACAATATAGGCTACATACACATGTTTAATATAAAAAGCAACTTTAAGGGAAGTCTCCAATGAAGAAAAGATCAAGAAAAAAAAAAGGAACTAAGTGAGGAAGTCTAATATTCAATTCATGGTAAACTTTGTATGGTGTGACATTTTCCTTCAAGCCACAGTCCTTATATTCATGATCAAAATATGATCATATTCCTTATAACTGCCTCAATAAAATCTCAATGTACCAGCAAAGGAATCCTAAATAGCCAGGATGAGCTCTTACTGTTACCAGGAAGTATAAAACCCATAAACTTCTCACAATTACAAGTTAAACCATAGCAATATTAAACATCTGCATTCTGCATAGCACATGTACACGAAATTCCTCGAGATACTAGAGGCTACATCCAGCTCTGTTACACAAGCCACGCAGATGTGCACAAAACTTTATTGCAACTTTGCCAAATTTGTTGGGAATGGAGAAATAAATGTACACAAGACCACACAAGAGGAAAACATCATTTATGGGTATACAGCAAGGGACAAAATTATACATTTGCTATTCAAAAGGAAAAAGGAGCTACAATAGAACTGAAATGATGACATGTCATGTATGAATGTAAGCTAACATTAATAATCAAGGTGAAAGCAAAGCCAACAGGTATAACTAAAAGTGAGTCAGTGGAGAGTTGGAATGCTCAAGGAATTGTTAGGTACTTTACCTTTGATGTTTTCAGCATGAGGCCCATCTGGTGTTTGAAAGTCAGGAAACAAGAAAAGACATTACCACCAACAAATACAAATCTAAACATTATCTACCTTGGGCTTCTTCCAAATGATGCAGTCTGTATTCTGATCTTTCTGGACAAGATGCCTCATGTCTAGACATTTTTGTTTTAGGGTGAGGGAGGAGGAAGAGTGCAAGGTAAGGAGCATGGCTTAATGCTCTTTTATTGAATATCTGGTGAAAGCAATGCTAGAATAAACAATACCAACAGGAGTAATGTGTCAAAAAGTTCCATCAGGTTATGCTAGTGATAGTGAAGTTTTGTGTTTAGGCCTAACATGGCAAACAGTCATGTACAGCATTCATTTAATTTTTGCACTGAAAAACCACTTGTGTCAAAAAACTTCCCTCATAGATTATGACAGAAATTGTGCAGTCATGCATTGTAATGTTTATTTTCCAGGTGCTCTGGCCAATTGTTCTGATCTCCTGCCTGCAGTTCCAAAATGCGCTCAAAGGCCCATACATCAGGTATCTAGAAACTTGTGTACTTAGAAGAGTACATTTCTGTATGTAAGGGGCCATTTCATCACACTTGTAGCACACAAAGAAAATGTACGCCATAGATGGTTGGATAATAGGTAAAACAGACCACAATTCCACGAAAACTCATTCACAAAACTCACATTTAATGTGGTCATGAGGATTTGGGTTCTCTGAATTACTCAGAGCTATCCATGAAAATTACATCTTGCCATCCATTTTTCATGTTAGATGTATTCCCCACAACTTTCTGGTGTAGGTATTCACGAGTGACGGTTATACTTACCTCTTGCCTCACTAATGCATACATTTGAGCCATGCTCAAATAGCCCTCGTAGCTAATTCTAGCACCGCACCCTCTAAGATCTAGCATGAGTGTGGGTCAAATGTATGCACTAGTGAGGCAAGGGGTAAATCTAATGTCTCCGACATGAATAATGAAAGATCTCCATTAACCTATCACAACATAAATCATCCTACTTTAGGAAGGATTAAGAACACAACTGTAATAGCATAGGAAAAAGTAGATGCTAAACATCATGGGTAATTCATAAGTTTTTCACATGATATCATGAAGTTCCTTTTTGTCATTTTTTCATCTTTTGTAGATGATCAATGTTGGGGGCTTGTTTACAAATGTGTGAATCTACCAGAAATCTTCACATCACACATTGGCACTGTGGTGAGGTAAGACGGTTACAGTATGTAGTCTGCTGCCAAACCTGTTTGAAACAATCACTGTTTCCTGCTTTGAGTGACTGTGTGACTAAGTGTCAACACCTTTACAAGCTTTCGATGAAAATGTCACAGCCTTTTGCCACTTGCATTAACCCATGATAATAACATGCTGATCAGTGTGGGGGCCATTAGATTTTAACACCTGTCAAAACTCTATCAATCATTTTGGGGTTTGCAGTTGAGATAATTGCTTCAATGTTGCTCCCAGGTCCATGATTAGTAAAGCCAACTAGAACTATGAAGTGCCTAGGCTACTGTACTGTGTAGTTCTGGTCTCTGTCAAACTTACTATCAGAATTCTCCTTCTAGAAACTGAAATTAGGAAAACTGATATTCATGATCACTTAAAGCTAAATACAGTAGTATTTTTCCAACCTGTGGTAGTAGCACTACAGGTGAATGCAAACACTTCACACTTAGTTAACTGACTCAGCAAAAACAGCCTTACTTCAAATGCCACTTACACCTGAGATTGAAAAGTAGCCACACATTTTTTTCTCACATTCATGTGTCCAAACAAGCACTTTCCAAACACTTCTTTCCTTTTTTCCAAATGTGAAAAATTACCCAATTTTGCAACACAATTTTAACTTGAGTATAAAATTATGCTATTGAGCATTTCTGTAGTTTCATTTTTCTTTTTTAAGCAATACCAAATTAAAATTGTATCAAATTCCTTCTTCACAGAATTTGAACAGATCTACTAGCATGGTGATAATAATACCCAAAACCACTCAAAGATTGAAACTTTCAAAAAATTTTTACTTTTACAAGACTTTTCATCAATTTCCTCTTCACAATTTAAACAGATTCTGTGTCTTTAGTTTTCAAAGAAATTTATGAAAACACTGCCCTAGTTAACCTCCTCTCATTCGATTTTCCACCGACTCTTCATATCTCTTCTCACACATTTGGATATTTCTGGGGAACTTGTTTAGACTGAGTCTCCATATAGACAAATTTACTCTTGGAAAGTCTCACAAAATTCACATCAAAATTCACATCGAACTAAATCTAGTAAACAAACTTGTTTGTGGACTTTCAAAGTGCAACAGATTATTTACAGTGTTTGCTTGTGTGAATGGAAGCATAATGCAAGTTTTCTGGCCAAAGATCTCATTCAGATCCAGCCTGAAACTTGGCATCAGCAGACAGACTCAATGTGTTGTCTGCAGTCGGAATTGCATGGGTGCTGTGCCAGCAGTTGTCAACTTTCTTGAAAAGAGAAGAGATCCTCCTAATTACACGTGTGGATGGTAGTTTGGCTAGTTATTTCAGATTTTCAACACGACAAAGTACACACAGTCAGGCTTTAGCAATCACTGGAGGTAGAGTAGAGCTAGTATAATGTGTAATCTAATAGAGAAAAACTAATCTAGGATGTAATATTATGATTCAAACTTCATTCAAAGAACTTGACTGCATCTTGTTGTTGAATTAAGTGATCATCACTCTAGCTTGATGAACATCACATGCTACAGTGTGAAATGTGTATTGGATGTTAAAGACTTAAAAAAACAACTCACAACCCACTTTCTTGACATGACACCTTCAGAGTTTCATCATTCGTAACTTGATGAGATTTATCCTCCCATACAAGTTTCTAATGCCAGAAAATTGAACTCTGGGTATACTGTACTTTTAAAAAACAGATGTTGCACCAAGTTGCAAAGCAAAGCCACCTTCCCTCACTGCAAAAGCAATGTTGCAATGATATTGTTGCTATTTAAAGATACTGTAATTGAACAAACAGTATTTAAATTGTGAACAAACTTCATTCATGTTGCTGGTACAACATGTTTGTCACAATATTAAAGCAGTTGCTGCACAGTGAAGGTGGCAGAAATGGGCAGCGTTAAGGGGTTATGTTTCTGTTGCTTGACAGAGGTCAGTTAGTTGTAAATGAACACTCAATGTATACCATAACCTTTCCAAGGCTCTTGGCAATTGGAATAGTAACAGAAAAAGTTGAACTTCAATGAGTCATAAGTCCTTCAACTCTCCAACGTCCCTAACTTTACTCTAGAATATTACAATTTGTAACTTGAGAATCACAATGAAAAGAGAATTCAATCTGAGAACTTATTTTTGTTCTTAAAATAACCACTGAGCTGTCTTTTGATGTAAATGGAATAGTTTACTACAAGTTTTCCGACAGTTGCTATATAACGAAAGCACAGTTTGGGCTCTAATGACATTCCTGCATCAACTTTTACCTAGTTTTTCTTTCACCAAAATGTGATGGCAAATGCTTGTGGCATGATGAGTATGTCAGAGATGAAGTTTAAAGCTATGTTCCCTGAATCCACCCATGGCATACATGTACCTGACTCAATGGTTTGAACTGATAAGGTTCAACAGCATAACTACGGTGAGCACCTTCAAAATTTTACTTTTTCTTCAGGTTCTTGCTTTAAGGGAAAAAATTACTGCTTCTGTCTTTCAAAACATAACAACTGGCAGTCAGATATCTAGACATAAAACACTGTGGAATATTTCTGAAGTGTTCATGCATTCTCAACTATGAGGATCAAGCAAGGTTAATTGTCTCATCTGTATCACCAACATCCAAATGATGCAATAAACTTTATATAACTGTGTCCCTGCTGATGCACATTGTTGAAGATCTGGACAAATTATGGTAAGTCAGTAATTGTCTGCATTTAATGAAAGGGAGTGGCAAATGGGATGAGGGAAAAACACTGCAGTGTCCTATGGCAACTATTAAACCTTTAAGTATGATTGTAATCCTGTTAATGTTAAAAGACACCTTCTACGTGGATGATAGGTTCATCAATGACTCAATAAGAAAATATTCTTTAGGCCATAAATTTCGAAAGAAAGGAGCAACACATGCTACAGTACTCTGTGCATTGTTCCATACATAAGATGAAGGTTTCAAGTCTATTTTGGTAAAACTTTCCTATCAGAAACCCCCTGGCTAGCTTGTAATTGGATGAGTCTCTGACTATTTGCACCACAAATGTCCTTCCCCTCCTTCTGTGGAGTTACCAGGACACCAAAACCACAGAGGAGTCATACAACCTCAACCAGACTGTCCTAGACAGGACTGACCACAGAGATTGACTGACCATAGGGAAATGAAATCACCACGGAAACCAACATCTGTGAAGGCATTCTCAAAACAAGTCAAGGCTTACATAACAAAATACAGCTATCTTCCAGACATGGTGGCACTTCATAGTTCTAATCATACTTGATAGCCTACATTCTTTCCAATGTTATTTGTAATGGAAGTTAGACATATGCTCTGTGTAACTATGGTACCTAGACTTACAAAACTGAAATTTTGATAACTCCATTAACAAACATTAAAGACACTTAAATCACCTTATTAACTATCTCAATATCGCACACCTCAATAACTACCAAACCTGCAATCACAATCAAATCATGGTGAATGTGAGACTTCTAGAGAATAAGTTGTAATTTTTCAACTGCTTCCAATAACTCTTGAATAGTAATGAATTTTTTTCACACAATTTTGGCATGTTCACAAAAACAAGAGCCCAAGGGCACTATGGTTCCTTGCATGAAGATTATTTTAACTCAACTGTAGTCATTTGGTCTTAACCAAGGTTACTCTGGACACAATCATCCCAAAACTCACCTGGTTTGGTTATTTACGAACAACTCACTTACCTGTTTGAACACAACAAACACTCTCCCATCTACAGTACAAGAGAACTGGTGACCTTTAACACCATACCTGGTGCTGTCTAGCCTAATACTGGACTAGTGCCTCTTTCCCATTATGCCATCCCAAAAAAGTTTGGGCCCCATTTTGTCCCTAAGAATGCTGATCAACCGACGGTACGCGACTACTAATCTAGACCCTCAACATTGTAACACTAAATTGCTTTGCACAATGTAATAATTTATGACCCATATGGCCCATTATGAAGTTGGACCCAGGACTGTTGAACACTGCAAAGAGTTTCACTACCACAATGCTAATTTGACAATCCTTCCACAATGTGAAGTAAAATATAGTAGAGAAACTAAAT
>VJOZ01039970.1:0-11694 GCA_009801055.1 Stichopus horrens | reverse complement strand
ATTCATTCATTCAACCATTGCATTCCTTTCACTGAGTGATGTGATCCATTGGTTTGGCCATGAAAATAGATTAGAAGAAAATGACATTTCTCAATATGAGAATGCCACCTCATTCCCATTTTGAATGAAAGGCAGCCTGAATGACTTCCTTTATGGTGACCTACATCCACTGAGAGATGTTCTTCATGTCATATAGCATCCTCTCTGGATGGGCCAAGGGCATCAGGGTATTTACAGTGGAAGAAAAACATCTCCTACTAACAACAAATGTTGTATGGCATCACCATATATGTATGTGTGCTTGATGTATGTAGCCAAGTCATCTGCAAAACTGCATTTGATCATCTTGAAGCATTTGATCACATCATCACATCTATTCTCGATCAGCAATTTTAATATTGATCAATGTATATAACAAGTATTATTTCTCTGTTTGATCTTTTCCATTTGATCCCACCATTACATTATGTATAAGGGTAACACAAATTGCTCGATGACTTCAACAAACAAGCGGACATTACTCCACTTGATCCTTGCCTCATACTTGATCCTTAATACTCCTTCATTTTTCCTCTCATTACAGCTGGCATTGATCAAAATATCAACTAAAGAGGAACTTAAATAACAATCAGTTAGTGCTGATCCTCACTACCTACTTGATCTCATGGGCCCAAACATTTATCTGACTTTTGATCTGGGTATCAGAACTAATCACTCACGACTCTATTTGATCCTGACCACCCACTTGATCCCATCACCTCTACATAATATCGATCCGAGTGGCTACTTGATTTTATCTGCAATTGAGCGATCTTTACTTTGATCCCAAATACGTCATCGACCTAACTACCGTATATGCATAATTGAACAGAAAAAATTGATATCATCACCATACAGTGGATGTAAAAAAAATTAAGCAGCAAACATACGATTACACCTATTTTGTTGGCCAGCTGTTAGCAATATCTGATACCTGCAACTTGACTCTCTGGTGATAGAAGGTTCCCCGTTTCACAATACACCAAACACAGACAATAATTAAGGTAAGTTCTAACAATGATCCACAGATGCAACAGTCTACTTTCACCAAAGCCACTCCTTGCCTCATCACTGATGTGCAGATTTCTTTCACCACCGCACAAGATCGATTCTGTTGAGCGAGCCAAGTCTTTTAGAAATTTCAAATCTGCAATACAGCTTGTCAAGTGAACTTCTGACCATATTGTGGTGATGCTACACAGACTCACGATCAAGCGCAGATCGTGGGTAATAATTTTCAATTTCTAAGGAGTGAAATGACATTCATATCAAACATCTGTTGGAAAGTCTGCACTTTCCCAGTTTGGTTCCCCTTCCCCGATCCCCCAAAAAATTGAATTTGGAGAGAGTTAAGAAACTATACAACACAAGCGCAAAGAAATTTTCTATGAATGGAATTTTTGATGCATTGGAAATAATATTTTTCATGTTATTCTTGTGTAGTACCCATAAAAGCACGTCTGAACAGGGACTGCACTGTGCACAGTCCTTTTAAAAGTACAAAAAAAAAGACAGTCCAGCTAAAGAATTGAAGCTTGACAATAAACGTGTCTCTTAATTCTCTGTCTTCTGTATCACTTCCTGTAAGTTTCTCCCAGCTGTGTGATAAAATCAAGCAAGATTCATCCATAAATGTGGACAATACTCATTTTATTGCACTACCATCTGAAGGGAAGAAGACACGTCGGGCATGACATGTACAAGTTTCTTCTTTGCCACGCATACAGGTCTTTAGTATAGATGGATGAACCCACCTTACTTCATCCTAACCGTTTCATTGATTCCCATTTTCGACGACACCTATTCGCTCCGTTCCCAGGGGGAGAATCTCGTCCTTTGTATCTACTCGACATCGAGCATTTACTTCCTTCTGATGGAAACCGAGGGACACTGTCGAGGATTAACGTAACTCAGGACGCAAATAGGTGAAGGTTTGCACCCCAAAGCGGCCCTTTTGCAAAATCATGGTCTGTATTCTCAGAGGAACAGGTTTATGTTGTTTAAAAGGAAAGTGATACCTCGGTCCAGAGGGATAGAATACAAAAAGAATAAGAGAAAAAGGGAGCAAAAAACAAAAACAAAGAACAAAGCTTGCTGTAGCAGAATATGAAGATCTCCTGCGACTGAGTTTTACCAAAGCTTTTTAAGAGCTCCTGTGTGAAGAAGTAGGTTCTCTATATTTGGAAAAAAGTTGTGAAAGTTGAGTGAGTCTCCAGTTCTACCAAAAATATCTCTGACGTTCACACAGATTTTTTTCCTCTATTCTTCTAGAGGTTTACAAAATCGCTCTTTGTGTTTTCTTCAAAGTTGTCAGAAGTGAAGGGTCACATTCTGAGCCAAAGGAAAGTGCAACAGCACAACAGCGAGGGCAGACTGATTACTCCATCCCGTGTCTGTCCGTCTGTCCATCTCTCCATCGTCGAACCCTTAAGATTCTTCTTCTTCCTTCAACTCCTGTCTGCTATTTTTTCTCTTCCCGACTGGAACCGGGCTCTGTTTCTGCTGCTGCTGCTGCTGTACCGAGGAGAGGATAAAAGGATAAAACATGTTATAATCGATGCTCACTGGGCGCATGATCTCTCACTCACACTCCCCACACAGATTTTCACTGGCAATGACAGTGGACCCACTGGCAGGGAATTTTGGAAACTATGGAAACTGCAGCACTTCCATACAGTAGCCATTTCTAGACATAGAAATTTAAAGTGCATTACTGTACTTGGCCGAACAAAGTCTACTTCACAACAAAGGCGACAAAATGTATGAGTTACCCGTTGTTCTGAAGACGGTAAAAGTCATTCCAGGTCAATAGTTTCAAATATTTCAGTTCACACGGCTCCCCTGCCGGCATTTCCGATCGTCACTGCCAGCTAAACTTACCAACTTTCCCTATTCCATTTGGCTAGCACCTTTTCACTTATTTCATCAATCACAATTTCTTTTAAAAGAGTTGTGTCAACAGAATGTCACAAAAGCCAATGAAACATTGCACACAGATCGCCTGGACACATTTTGCGTAATTTCATGCTTGAATTGAACCACTCCCCGATACAAAAATAAAAGAAAAACTTTGCATTTTGTTGTTCTCTCTCATATCTTTGTTTCTGTCTTTTATTTTAAATCAGAGACAGAAAAGTAAAACATGGAAAATTTCTGTTTGTTTCTATTATTTTTTGTCACTATTACACCTCCTAACAATGCAATCTGTACATTTTAAATGGGACAGATAATACTGATTCAAAATTTGCAGCAAAAAAATTACTGATAATTTTCTAACGGAGGAAATGTGTCTAAACGAACATTTCTGTCCCATCGGATATGATTTGCTCTCTACTTCTCAGCTGGGCACAAGAGCTTGGCGGCTAAATTCATTTACTGGTCTGATATTTCTTTCAATTGAATGAATTACGGCGTGACGGATTCGGGGAGACGTTTCACCGCATCGGCCGTGACAAAGGATTATTGAGAAGATCTGATTTTCCTTGAAGAGGGGTGACTCGGAAGCCCTCGAACTATAATTACCGCCTTGAGAAATTCCTCTTTGGTGAGAGAGGTGACTTGGATATGAGAGTTTTCAGCGATGCTGATCCGAGATGAGCGAGAAAGGCGGCAAGATGTTGCAGGATAAATGTTTTGCATGACAATATATCTGTTGGAATTAAATGTCTGTAAACATCAGAATTTTCAGCCTGATACATTTTATTGACCCCCACTGACCTATGTGGAAAGATATTTTGACCTCATATGATCATCTGGTTTTCAATACTGACACAGAATTAGAAACTTGATCAAGCTCTTCTTGCAACATCCTGTTTGAATTTTTCGTATGACCTCCATGAAGAACAACGGGGAACATCCGCTCAAAGAGAAGAACGTTTGGTACTGTTCACAGTATTTACTTCAGTCAAAAACAACGATTGTATGCCATCTTATAACACACACAGGCTACCCCGAATCTCTCCCCAACCACAAGTTAGACACACATGCCATAATAAAGGTTTGTTCCTCCCTCCTTCCGTGAGAATTAAACAGGTCGGGTCGATGGACAAAGACCGTTTTGTTAATGAGGACAGTCAAAAAGCCAAGGGAAGACACAAAATATCAAATATTAATTTTGCGACTAATTTCTGAAGCCTGAACAAGCGACGGGCACCTTCGGAGTGTGCCACCGATTAATAGCAATTTAGCAAAGTTTCGATAACGGTAATTAAATTCCCTTTTTGTAAAACTAGCTGGATTACAAGCTGAATGAATGAGATCGGTGTGTTGCATTTTTTTACTCTTATCCGACATTTGCCTTACAGAGGTACAAAATTTTGAAAGCAACAGAATAAATGAGGGATTAAATTGAAACTCAATGAGTATATTGCTGATAGGGGTTCACGATAGACTTCAGAGCACAACTCTATTCATTTTTTTTCCTATCTGTGTCACAATGAAACAGAAAATCAAAATGAAAGGAAAAAAATATGCACACTTGAAAGAATTTTACAAGAATGGCAGCAAAGTTTCCAAACAGAGTGACATACACAGACACGTATGCATCACGAGTGGGCTTTTCAAGCATAAATCGTAAATGAGAAAGACGAACAGTGGCCGTGTTTCAAATCGAGGCCTCAACTCTTATCTCACAGACAGAAAACGATCAGACATTCATTGCTCTGAGAGAGGAATTGACGGAACCATGAAGAGATCGGAAGAAAGGGTGAAAAAGTGCAAAAATTGTTAGAAATTGTGCGAAATGGAGTTCCAAGTAATCTACGTCAAACCTCTCCGACCATAACCACTATCCCAACGTATCTATGAACCTACTCTAAAATGCCAGCCAGCACCTGGAATTCTATCTGCCACCACCACCTCGACACTCTGTGCTTTGTCGTACATTTATTTCTCCTTTTTGTGTCTGTGTTTTTGTGTGTTTCTTTCTTTGCAGAAGAAGTGGGGTTAAATATGCGGATTGCCTATAAAAAAAAATAAACACCCCACTCCCCTTGAAATCTTTTAGACTATCTTTGTGTGACAATGCACTCCACAGGATGACCTTATGTATCAATTTATGAACTTGCTAAGGGTCTAGCTGTAAAACCACACCAAAGTTGACCAGAACATGTCAACATCTAGCACTATTTGGCACGATAGAAAAAAAAACAATGTTGAATTCATTTTGGTAGATGCACTGTTCGGGCAACTGGTAAAACTACCTTCAAAAATCTATTTGTTTCATTCCCACGCTGGTATAAGTTGCAATTTAATATCTAGTTACAAGTGACCTAACATGCAAAGAGTAAAATTTGAAAGCTATTATGTGGATGAAACAAGCTGCTAATACCACTGAAAAGCTGGGACGGTAGAATGGGGTGATTTTATCTTTGTTAGTGACAGTCAAACGAATGGAGGTCAAACCTGAACTCCACAGATGGTGACTGATTTCAAAGAATATTTTCAATTTTGAAATTATAATAATTATTCTCACATTTTTTTTTTTTCAGTTTGCTAGCAAATTCTATCTGAAAAAAATTATGAATTCTTGATTGACCACGGTTTTGAAATGACAGGTGGTGTTTCTCTTTTACAACATGAAAATAAAAAAGTATCCCAGAGAAAAACAACCCACTCTCCTCCCCCCTCCACCACCAGGAAAAAAAAATGTTGGAAAAGTTGATTTGTGAGGGTAAGAGATCCACTTCTCACACAATTTCCCGATCGAACGATGCAACAGAATGAACAAACTAACAAAAACCAAGCAAAAAACAAAAAAAAGATTGATAAAATATGTTTGGTAAGGTGTGTAATATTCGTTTATGGGTGACCTTGGAAAGTGCTGATAACCATCAGATTTCAATAATGAGGGAAGGACGCTAAGAATTATCGGCCTGTCGGCTCGCCCTGCTTAAAGTCTCCGGGGATTCAGGACTAAACAAACACAGCGTAAGGGCAAGAACACTACAAAGAGAGAAGCCAAAAGCAGTGGTTCCAAACAGTCAAAAAGTGGAAAATAAAAATAAATTCATTCCCATCACGATACATTGGCCCGCAACTTTGATCGCAGTTTCCAAGTGACATAATTCTTCATCCGTTCCTTGGGATTCATTAATTTTTCAAATTTGTATCCAACAAGCCAAATGAAAAAGAACATGGAAGTAACATTTTGGAAAATGTTTTAGAATGATAAAAAAAATATTAAAACATGATGCTGAAGGGGAGAAATGCCCTACAATAGGTGAAGGCAGAGCAAAAAAAACCTCACAAAATGACTCCCCACACTGTTAAAAAGACGATGGGCAGTAATTTGAAAACGGGTGAAAAGTAAATTTGAGAACAAGTGAAGGTTATAAAGTGGTACATTGAGTTGATATCAAAGAGTTTGTAGAGAAAGTAATACCACATGGTGCTGCTTTTAATAAGCATGACTAGTCAAGTTTCACATCCAATATTTATGAAAACTACAATTTTTTTTCAATTTTTTACCCAGGCTTGTGCTGGAAGTGTGCTAGTGTAAAGAGCGTCTGATTAACAGTTTTCAATAAAACCAGAGTGAATAATTAATCACTCACTAATTAATATTCATTTATATATGACACATCAAGATCCCTTCGCTTTGACCATTTGTCAATAGTACATGAAGGAAACTTGACAGGACAAAANNAAAAATGTATCAAAAAGTAAATTGAGGGTTATTAGTCCGTTCAGAGCACCTTCCCCAAAAAAGTTTTCCTTTTTAATTTGGTTAGAAATGTTACAAAGGAATGCCAGCCAGATAAAGAAAGATAAAAGGCAGACTGAGAAAAACAGCAACAATTTTTTTTCAATTTTTTAGTTGATGGGGTGGTGGCGTTTGCACAAGCTATGTGTCGCATACGTTACCTTGTAGATGAGAAATGTAGCATCGTACACTTCAAACAAATTCTGTAAGGTAAAACATGAAGCCGGTGACATGTGTGAGTTAATCAACGGAATTGCCACCAAAGAAAACAAAAAACAAAAGAAAGGTGGAGCCAAATAACAATCACAAAAAAAAGAAGGAAAAACATATATGTGAAGATAATACATTGACATACTATACTGTGCTGTAACCATAAAAAGAGAGAATGAATTTAGCCATCCAGGTTTGACAATTTTAACGAATAGGCTACGGAACTCAGCAGCATTTACATAATTATTAGCTGATAGAGGGGGTATAAATTTTTGGTTCGCTTCTTGGGAAGCTGAAATGCATATCACAGGCTTCATCGTGGGGAATGAGTGTTAGGAGCGCAAAACCTTTTTTCTGCTACCAAACCACACTGAGTGGGGTCTAGGTACACGTAGATGTACCGGAAATTTCTATCATCCAATCCCGCAACAACCACAGTGGCGACAGAATCTAAAGGTCATTAGTAAGGGATTAAAGTAAGTAGTGAGGCGTTCGCCAGATAATGAGATCCAGAAGTATTCTTCTCGTTCTCCGGGTGGGTCGTCGGTGCACGATAATATTTGATGCCTGGATTTGTTCGTTTGCGTAATTGCACACGATTGCACAATCGCATCATCGCAAGGACCGTCAATTTAACCTCCTCTCTGCATTTAGGCTTTCCTAACTAAAAATTAAAAAAAAAAATGTGTGCTCTCCTATTTAAAAGCCATAAAAGTACAGTCAGAAGGTAGCAGTGGAATTTTAATTGACAATGTGCAATCTACCGTGAAAAAAATATATACCGCGTGGCTGTTCTAAATTACGGAGTCAGAAACATAAAAGGAAAGGTCTCGGGTTTGCTTTGGAGGACTTCACGGTGCAACTTGACCTGCAGTTTCCCAAGGACGAAATCTCGATGCAACTCCATCACAGTCCATCAATCCAGCAAACTCATGCACGCACACACGCACACACACTTTTGCACAAAAAAAGAAAAACAATAAAAGATTGCTTTAGTACATAACGAAGAATTAGAAAAAGCTGGTTGACTTGTATGCAATGAAGAGAGCTCTATACGTTCCATGCAGGAAACCAATTTTTAAAGTGTTAAATGGAAATGCACTCCAAGTAACGTAACAATTTTAAACGCTAATTTTGTTTTATGTTTAGTTAATTGATGAGAACTGGGGGGGACAGGGGGTATCCAAATGATAGTATAATTTTTTCTACTTTGGACCCTTAAATAACAAATACCACTGACAAGTGTTTCTCTTGGCTAAGAAGGGCGACAAGGTAAATTTGTATGTCAAATATGAAATACTAATTTCTTGCTCAGTACTTCCTCTAAACAAAACCCTATACCAAGCTGTTAAACCTAATGAACCTAGTGCAATCACCCTTGTCACACAATCCCCCCTCCCCCCAGCACACACTGCAATATTTAAGCATGTTGACTTATGAAGAAAGAATAGTCCCTTAAAATTTGCCAAAATAAAATTAACACTAATTATTTTCATGGCTAATTTATACAAATGTTGACAAGTATTGTTGGTAGCAAAGTGAACGATTCCACTACGCAAATGAGACCCGATCTTTCGAAAATTACGCAACTTTGATTCCATAGCAGTCGACAAATGAATGGCAGCAAAATTATCCGATTTCCGACATTGTCAATTTGTTGCAGTGATGGAGCATCCGTGGAATAGTTACATTATTTAGTATATTATAAGTGTGTCTCTAAAGTACAAACAGGAGACATTTGTTTAGTTTTTCTAACAAAATTTGTCCTAGTGATGAGAAGAGTTTGCCCCCTTTAGATCATGTTTCAACTAAATTGTCTGCTTAGTTCACTGAGGCTTATAGAAGGAATGTGAATAAAATCACCTTTTAAGCTCAGCGGTGGCATAAAATTCGAAAACACTGACATGACCGAATGAAAAATGCTCCAAAGGACAATGCATTCTGCAACACGCTGAAGTTACATTGGTCTACACTGGTGTCAATATCATGTGCATTTTTATAGTATCATGACTCACAGCATCACAACAATATAGTATCATGAATATACAACTCACATACAAAGCATCATGACTATATCATGATTATATAGCATCATGAAAGTATAGCATCATTACTGTATAATACCATGACTACAGAGCCTCATGACTGTATAACATCATGACTAGAATATCATACCTATATAGCATCACACTACAGAACATTATGACTACATAGCATCATCGCTGTCTAGATTCAGATCTACATAACACCATGACTATATAGTATGACTATAGACTATCATGCCTAGATAGCATCACAACTACATACAGTAGTAGTTAATATTTCAACATAGCATCATGACATAGCATCAAAACTAGTAACACCATCACTATATAGTATCATGACCATAGACAATCATGCCCTTAAAAGCTTCATGACTACACATTTTCATGACTACATAGTATCATACCTGCCATAGCATCATGCCTGAATAATTTCACAGCTCAAAACTAAAACTATTTTCATAAATCGATAAAGTGTCACCACCGGTTTTGAAATAGATGCATCTTTTCAATCTTCTGATGATACTGTTTCTTTGTGAAACAACATCTTTTTATCTTTTTCTTCTGTTCTTTGGAAAATCAAAAGTTTCAAGAGAGACATGGGATGGCGAGCTTACAGAGAAATCATTGACCAAATTACGTCTCTCTCACAAAGCTTGGCAAATTCCAGAATCCAAAATCAATCACCATTTTCAGGTCAAGATTTTTGCCCTGCCAGGATCGAGAGTTGAGTAGCACAAAAAGGGGTTGAAGCAAGGTTGCCCATATCACCCTACTTTTTGGGGGAGAGAGTGATGGGGAAAAAGAACACATTTTCATTTTTATTTGCTTAAAATATATATTTGGGTATGAAATTTAGCTGGTGCTTTTTGTGAAAATACCTGTGAAATCATTGGCCTGTGATATTGGTACCTGCCCTTCATTTGCGTCGAGGGTAAATGAAGCAAGGGGAATAAATTTGACTGCAACGCTCCGTTGGGAAATGAGATGAAATTATCACGCTTTGAAGGAACTCAGGTGTCAAGGGTAAATGTAGAAATTGCAAAATGGTACCTGTCTACTTTTAGGTCAAAACTAGGAGGCAATTTTCTTGCACTATTCTGATAACTTTTCTTTCTGTTTCTTATTCATATCTGTTGCATCTTCCTCTCCTGCTCTTTATTTTTTTTTCTCACCTTCTGATTTATGACTTGCAAGAGATGCAGATGGGATCCAGAGATAGAAGCTAGGTGGAGTTGGGTGAAAATTGCCTCAAGTCTGATATGAAGTGGATGGATGTGTCTTAACCCTGCCCACCATCTCATATTTGAATAAAGCTATTTTTGCCCCTATTACAGGAGAGTACATAGGTAACACAAAGAGGGCACACTGACTGGACTTTTAATCTGAAGAATTGACATTTTCGCATATTGACCATTCAAATTATTTATACTTCTTTAATTCTAGAACAAGTAAACCAATTTTTGGATCATCATCGTCAACCCAGTTACAGTCATTGCCTCCGAACTGGAACGAATGCCCCCCCAACAGTACAGTTACAGTGTAAATTTTCTGACATTTTTACCTGAATTCTGAAGAAATTCAGCACATTGTTATATCAGCAAAATTCATGTATACTTTAGATTTACAGATGTACCTTACGGCTAGCAGGCACAAGCATGCCCTTGATTCTCTCAAGATAGAGTAGTTGGAGCTGAACTGAGGGTGAGTTAATGTGGATGGATGAGGCAACATTTGGAACCTGCAACATTCGACACACTTTACTGTCAGTAGTTGACAGAAATAAAGTGTGATATTCTGATGCTTGGCAAGCAGTTTTATCTTGCTTTGCTTTTTTTTTTTTTTNNTACGGCTGTTCAATTTCACACGTAACACGAGAGCACGACCGGAGAGACAAGATTCACAGAGGATTTTACTCAAGCATGAGAGTTTTGGGCAAACATCTCATCAGAATATCTGGGAACCAAATCATCGTCCCACATTTCTGTGAAGTTAACGCGGATGTTATTGTCATTGCAAGAACGTTCAGACAGATCAATCTACGTTAAACTGTACATCACACGCATCCAAAATGAGCTGATTGCGTGAATGCAATAAAAAAAAGGATGTCAGGTTTTTCGATATTTGCGACAATGCACTCTTCAAAACTTGGGTTTTGAACAATTTTACTTACTTCAAATGCTGGTATCAGGGTTTTTTTTTTCTCCTTTTTCTTCATAAAAAGCATGAGAAGCAAGATCGGAAATGTTTGGCATCTGCGTTGAATTTTTTTTTCTCTAAATGAATCAAATCACCTAAATAAACTTGCTTGAGCAAAGACAAAGGTCCTTCAGTTTCACGGCTTCTTTCATGGTTACAAATATCAACCCCCCCAAAAAAAAAGGCATAAAAGGCATAAAATGAATTATTAATGGGCCATGCAGACAGAAAGTGAGGGCAGTGTCTGCTAGCTACTTATAATACACTTTCTGTTATAAGCAGTACACTCTCAAAGCTCGAGTCCATATCTATGGACTCGAGCTTTGAATATGTGTGGAAATGAATATCCATCACATAGCGTATGCTTTGGGCGCAAAATGTAACAGACTTTTATTAGAGAAAATCATCCGGATAATCAAGGTGGACAGCGCCCTCAATTTTGGGGCAAGCGGCCCTTTCAGACATAAGTCAGATGAAATCACTTCCCGTTGAGACGATGCC
>VJOZ01039952.1:1010-21834 GCA_009801055.1 Stichopus horrens | reverse complement strand
TAGGCAGGGATCTTTCCTATTGCAGAGTCGGCATTTGGTGCAAACCTCGTGGAAGTCCCAGTGTTGTCCTGGACGGAACAGGGAGCAATTTCAGCAATAAATAGGAAACCGTTGCTGTTTCGCTGCCATATATGAAACGTACCGTCAAGGATGGTAACGATATNNGTAACGATATACGAACACTACGAGTGAAACAAGTACATCTCAAGGAAGAATACCTCTTCATAAACCCTTTCCTGGGAAAATGGATAAAACAGTGAAATTGAACAGAAAACCCCTAGGAAGGGAGGTGTACTATGGAGTAACGATGACGTACACTTAGGACGAACCGAATAAAGTAACACTAATGAATTCCGGTTCTGGAATCCTAGCGAAATCGGGAAAATGGTAGCTGAAATGATGAGAAAATGCAATAAATACAATTAACAAGGTAAATGAAGGTGAGAGGAGAATAAGGAAAGGGATTTGCGCGCCAAGTTTCAAAGGAACAACAGAGGCGGAATGGAGGAAGAACCTAATCGAAGTTCTTCCTAAAAACGAAAGGCCTGCGAAGGAAAAAGAACCACTAAAAACCGATAAATAAAGGATACATATCAACGATTCGTGGTTCAGAGGCGTCTAAGGTTGACAGGGAATAAATCCACGAAGGTGGAATTCCTTAGCATCCGGAGCAAAAGCGAAGATGAAACGGAGTGAAATTTCACCAAAAATCCGAGAGCAGTAATGAAGACCAACTAGCCCTTTTGGGTACTAGTTAGGGAAGGAGGAGCTAAAGGCTGGGTCAAAGGTTACCAGTAGTNNAGTTAGATGGAGACAGGTTAGTTCAGAATTATGTAAATACATGGGTGTCTGTCGAGAACCTGAACTACAATATGGAGTGAGGAAATAATTTTAATTTGTCACCGGCTTGTTTGATTTCTGATTCTGATTCAAGTTTTATTGATATCCTCTTTAGAATCAACATCTCTTTTACTTTAGGGGTTGGAATTTCTTTTATATTAATATTACCTCTTTGTATTGCGACAAAATGCCCTTAACGATGTGCCCAATGGTGATAGGTCCCTGTTCCTCAGATTCCAGACCACAAGTGAATGTGTGAGTTGACACTTTGTTGCAGTGGAAGTCAACAGTGATGGGCTGTTTGATATTCTCTGTTGTGGCCTGCATGACTCGATCATCTCTAACATCTTCCGCCTTTGAACCAAGATTGTCTAACAAATCTGCTCCGATGGTTCCTAAAAATCATGTATACATCATGAAACATTACATTATACGTCTGACTTCAGATTTGAGGTCTCTACCTCAATGCTCACCGAACTTTGGCAAACTATGTTTTATTTTTCCTTAAAGAACAAATAGGTCTACATACCGCTGTTTCGTTTCACAACAACATGTTTTACCCAACCCCCACCAAAAAAGAGAAAACTTATTAAAGCTTGAACTTAATTTTGGTACAATGTTTGGTCTGCATCTTCCAGATACATACTGGTTCATTTATAGATTAGTTTGATTGCCTCCCCCATCGAGAATAATTACTGAAAAGAGAGGTTATGAATGAAAAACGAAAAAAGGAAAGATAAAGATAATTGATTTTGGGATGACCCGAGAATAGACAGCTCTTTTATTTTGTCATTTCTCTTTTGGTTCATAAGTACCTTGTCTTTTCTCAACTATTGGACTTTTCCCTCAGATTTTACGTTTGACAAGTCAATCAAAATTAAGCATAGCTTAACCAGTATATAGATGCTAACCAAATCTCTTATTCACTCACCAAAACGTATTTTTGGCGTTAAACCTCATTCATGCCTCATTTGAAAGTAACGTGTCCATGGAGACTTTACTGTATTCAGTGCGCATTCATTTTATTCCACTACACATACATATTAGGCTACTTAAAATTGACTGTAGACATCAGGACATTGAGCTCTTTTTCCCTTCGGGTCTCCTCATCTTTGGCAGACTGAAGGGACAAATGCACAGAATTTGCCATACCTGGACTCTGAAATAGAAAAAGTTTTTTTAAGTCCCGGAGTATTCATATTTTCAATTTAATGTCCTTGTGGTGTAAAGTTCTATTTTAGGCATAGACTCCACATCATACCCTTACCCTAACAATAACTGTAATCCCAATTATAAACCAAAGCTGAACCTAACTGTTCAAGCCTAGGTATTCCTCAAAAAGAAGAGGTGAGATGTGAATAGACCCCTTACTTCAACATAGGTGCATCTGTTGTTCATTATGTGCATCTGTTGTAATCCATAGTCTACCAAAATAATGAAACGTAAAAATTATTATAAATCCATCAAAATTCACCAAGGAAAGCCACGTACGGTCATGAAAATTACCCAAGAAGGATGACATTGTTTCATTTCACCCTTATTCCATACTCTCATTCGTCATTGCGAACAGCGAACATGATTTTAGTAGACCTTAATCATTCAATGACTTTCACACACGAAGTCAATGCGGATCTACGTAAGATCCGCATAAACATTCTACTTAGCTAGTCTAGAGCGTAACTATATAGGTCTTATTTGTTTCTTGTAATAATGGAAAAAAATCCGTGGACTAAGATAAAATTAACATTGCAGCTGTTATCTAGAATTATTCCAGAACATTTGTGCATAATTTGGACCTAAATAAATGGTTTTTTACCTTTGAATCAATAATTTCTTAATTCCGTCGAGAGTTCGATGACTGCTTGAGATTTACAGTACTGTACCAGCTAATGAGGCCCATAGGAATTTCGTTGCACTGAAGCAAGAACAGCCACTTAGTCTTACGGCTAAACATTCGCACTGAAAATGCAGCGCGGCGCTCGGTTTCGTGTGGTCTGTGGACGTCCCTTCGCATCAATGATCCCGTAAGAGTGTTGCCATCATCTGAGCGTATTTATGCATGTCAATATTGTATTCCATGGTCCTAATAGCACTCACTGTCGTTGAAAAGTGATTTAAATATGCAGTTTCGTGCATATTGTGCAAATTGACAATTTGCCCTGTAAAAAGCCAACACTCAATTAAAAAACTTGGTCTGGTAGGGGAGGGGGGTAAGAACCCCACCCTTAACCCTTAGGCGACTGCCTGAGAAAAGTACACTTTAAGCAAAATAAGCATAGCTTAGTCGTTTATATACTACCAGGATTTCAGTCAATTAACTGAAAATTCGCTAGCACGAAAAATAACGATAAATGACTATTTTACTGTTTTTGAGACTTATATGTCACATGATTCTCAACAATGTCGAACAAAAATATAATCCTTCTTGCAACGCACATCCATTTGTTGAACTGCCGACACTTCGGAAAGTTATACTTTGGCATCAAGCAGTGGCGTATTAAGATTTTTTGTGAGGTATCTAAATCGACTCATCGTCCCTATTTTTGACCGTCGTCTTGAATGAGGGGTATAAGGGAAGGAGTAGCCCACACCCAGGTCTTAGAGCAGAATCTCGAATGAGCCAGTCCACAGATAAGTGGCATCAGGAAGATCGCCTCTTATTTGCCTAAGAAAGATTACTTTTTGCTCTTTCCAGTTGCCCAATCATGGTGCAAAATTGACTATTTTTATATCTGCACACATGAAGCTAAAATAAAAGTTTCACAACGTAAACGTATTCGAGGGCGCGGAGTGTCTGCAGGGCTATCTTAGCGTGGTGAATGATCTGAGGGCTGATCTACAACGTTCGCACATTTAATAAACTTGTGCCATTGCAAAAAAATGTTTAAAGTTTATATCCCATATTATCATTGTATTGTAATGCTGGGTATTTTTTTTTCTACGACCAAGTCCTCAGTTTACAGTACCTGTAGGAGCTGCAAGTCTTTTTATATCGCACAAATGCTTCATTTAGTGCCCTAGTATTGCTAAAAACGTGTCATGTAGCCTTGAAGCACTCTAGAGAATGCACATCTATGGTGGGAACCATGCGATCCGTTTGTTCTCGTCGGCTTCGTTGTACATTGTCGCTTGCTACAAAGGCCCTGGAATGAAAGGCCGGATGGCGCTTACCTTTGAGACATAAAAGTCAATGGTTTTCCCACACTTTCTCAAGCTTCCGAGGCCAGGAATAGAAGTCCGGAAGAGCGCTTGCCTTCGAGACAAAGGGAACTAACCGATATTTACTGTCAACGGTTGCTAGGGGACGTAAACAGCGATGGTTTATCGTAGACGTCTAGGTTCCGTCAAAGTCCCCGGGATAAAGCCTACGAGACAAGCCTATGGCAATTGTTGCTAGAGGAGGTTAACTACCGATTTTCCCAGGAGAAGATCTGCCGCCACGTTATCGCCACGTGACCAAGGTAGCGGGAACGCGATGGTGTAAAAGGGAGCCGACGAGCCTTTGAAGAGGAGATGTCAGACGAGCAGGACCAGAGTCGAGATTCAGAATAAGAAGAAAGAAGAAAGGAAGCTTGCAAACGATACGAGGTTAAACATTCTGGCAACTGAGCCCAGAGTGAGTCCGTATTTATGGTAGGTGCATACAGCTTATCGACTGAAATCGCCGTGTACTGTTGTTTATCGTAAGGGGCCACAGTTTATCTGTGGGACTTGCGGTCAGCCATTTGCTAATCGTAAGCGTGTTTACATTTACTTGTCGTTATCTTTTAGCGCCACAGTTTGTCTACCGGATTCGGGGTGTACCATTTGTTCACTGTTAGCGGACACGGTCTATTTGTACAACTTTAGGTGACCGGTTGTGTCTCTTTGCTGTTCGGACGTCGGACAATAGGTACTTTCTAGATGTCAGCGCATGTGAAGGAGATGGATTGATGGTTCGGAGGTCGGATAAAGCGTACTCTCCAGACGTAAGTGCTTGGTGAAGAGAGAGACGATGCTGTCTCAGATGACAAGCAACAGTAAAAGTCTTGCTGCGGCGCTTACATTATATTATTTCATGTGTTATATGACTGATTACATTATACTAATTCTGATTGGACTGTACATTGGTTGATTACACGAGAGATCACCACGAGAGAGAGAGCATCAATTTTAACACAGAGAAACGTACATATCGTCTTTACCTACCGTTTCGGCTGTGTTGTCTCTGACCGCACTCCACCCACCTTTTTATTTTTCCCCTTGCCCGGTCTATCGCCATAGGAACCAACGTCGAAAGTGGCATTAAAAATCTGGTGGAACAGACATTTGTTTGCATTGAATGGAAGTTTGAAGGAAGTTAATCATGGAGAATGCAAACCAGGAAAGGCAAACATGAGATGTCTCCGGTGTCGATGAGGATACAAAGGGGGACTGGCTACTGCTGGATGAGTGGAAAGATGATTCAATTGATGATGACTTGAATTGATACCAAAACGTGTTCAATCAGACAGTGTTGAAGGGAATGACCAGATGGTGTCTCTGCTGGTGGGCAGGGGGGGGATGATTAAGTGCACAACGTTGTTGGACACGATGATGGTTCACGGTGTAGGCAAACCATTCAGTAATGACCTGTATTCAGTTGGTATTGGCACCAATGGGACGCAACAGGAGAGTTAGTGACCATATGAGTAACAGTACACACCACATGAGAAACCATATGGATCATATGGCGGGATTACGCATGCCGCTGATGGGAAGAAGCAATACCAGAGTGTATTGGCGCAAGTACAGGACAGTTTGAAAACAGTAAAATAGGAGATGGAAACACTGAAAAGGGTGTGAATTCTGACAAAAACGAACACCAAAATGTGTTATCGGAAGTACAGGAGAGTTTAACAACGTTCCTGCAAGAGTACGCAAACGTCCAGGAGATGGGGACGTCGGAGTCCGTGTTATACGGAGGGTGATGAGCTTATCTGCTTTGGATGCTGGCAGTTTGGACATAGGAGAAAAGTCTGTACAAACGTGAACACAAATCCAACGGAATAGAAGGAGTAAAATGATTCGGAAATCTAACCAGTGCCGGGATAAGGGGTAACAACCAAGCAGAGGAGCTAAGACGCACATGCTTAGCAGTGTTGAACGGAATTCCTGAGATGGAGCAGGATGGGATCTACCTGAGCTGCAGACTTGGAGCAGAGATGGTTTCTTGTCAAATGGACACCGGGGCCAACATATATATTGTTCCACCTGACATCTTCTTTAAGTTGACAAAAGGGAGTCTACCACCGCAGATGTCTATACATGATTTTCGAAAACGACAAGGAGGTGCCTGTGCTGGGTGTGGCAAATGTTGTGCTAGACATTGGAATCGGGAACAAAATACTTCAGGTTTTTGTTGCAGAGATTGATCCGGAATGCATTTTGGTCTAGATGACGTAAAACAATACAGTTGCATTGTCTATGCACGTAGTGGTCAACTGGGAATGGATGACGATGGAAGTGACGGTCTTGAGGTGAAAATGGCCCCAAAGGAAGAATCGTCCAATCGTGTAACAGCTGGAAAACGACAGTTGTACCCCGGCCATATTGGTAGAAACTGTGTAAGGCATCCGATAAAACTACAAGGACGCATGTGAGATTTTGCAACAGAACGACTGCTTAAGAAGCAGGTGTTATTGGCTGCATGTTGTCTAGTAGGTGTGACAGGGCAATTTTGTTCCAATGAAAATTGTTAATGCTGGTGATGTACCAGTCACGGTGCATAACGATGCGACACTTGGTGGGTATAAAAGAGTAGAAGATGTTGAATCCTCCAGATTTGGTGAGGGGTTAGACATCAAGGACTCCAGGTTGGGACAGGGGCTGGTCCCAGAACACCTATGTACATGTTTTGTATGGAAAGTGCACAGAAGGATTGAAAGTGGTCAGTGGTTATTGTGCATCTGGCAAAGGGCGTTAGCCACTAGTGCAGCTGGCCTCGGGCGACCAACAGTTGACATACATAGGGTAGATACTGCAACACAGGCTCCAATCGAGTGATAGCGGTGGAGGATTCACACCCACTTCCTCGCCTAGATGTCCTGTTGGATAAGTTGAATGGAGGGACGTGATTTTCAACATTGAATTTTCAATACTAGCAGATAGAGATGGGTGAACAGGATAGGCAGAAGACTGCATTCACAGTGGATGGAAGGTTATTTTAGTTTTTTGTAATGCCGTTTGGCTTGCAAAGTGCTCTAGCGACATTCCAGAGGCTGATGGAAGTGGTTATTTGAGGTTTTTGTTGCAAGAGTTTTCTGTTGTACTTCGATGACCTGATTGTGCACTGAAAGATATTCGAAAAAACACCCTAAACGATTGAACGAAGTGATAGAGAGGGTGGCGCAAAGGTTAGTTTAAAGCTTTCCCCAAAGAAGTGCCACTTGTTCAGACGTGAGAGTGCTTTTCTAGGACACATCGTAAGCCCGGAGGGTGTACAGACCAATCTAAAAGAGGTTAGAGCAGTGGTGGAGTGGCAAACGCCCCGCAGAAGTGCACGAGAGGTAAGGAACTTCACCGGACTTTGCAGTTACTATCCCAAGTTTATCTACGGATTTAGTACCATTGTCAAGGCTATTTCAAAGGCTAACAGAGGATGAACGGGAGTGTCGCTAAGCGAAAGTGTCCAAATAGTCGTTTCAGAAACTGGAGAGGTGATTGCAGAGCGCTGTTATTCTGGGCTTCTCTATTAGCGAATACCCTTTTGTCTTGGACACAGAAGCCAGTAACATGACCATAGACACCGTTCTTTCCCAGAACGGCCAAGACTCAAGGCGAAAATGAAGAAATATCTTTCCGGACAGTCATTGCATAAGATTGCGCTGGATATATCTGGTCTATTGCCAAAAACACCCGACGGGAACAAGCACATATTAGTCATCGGTGACCATTTCACCAACTGGACGTAAGCATTTCTTTTACCTAACCAGAAAGCAACTGCAGTGGCCAAGGCACTTGTTGAGAAGTTTATGTGCCGCTTCCGCATACCAGACGAGAGACACTCTGAAGAGAGACGGCAGATCGGATCAGCTGTCTTCAAGAAGACATGTAAAGTTTTGAGAATACACAAGATTAGGACGACTGCGTATCATCCTCAGTCGGACTGGATGATAGAACTGTTAAATCGCACCTTGATAAGCATGCTCTCATCTGTTTTGAAATTCATCCACATGTATTAGAACCTCTGACTACCATATCTTTGTTGTACATGTAACTCGGCGGTTCATGAATTCAATGGCTTTGCCCCAGCGGAAAATATGTTCGGGAGGGTGCCGAAAACACTCATTGAAGTTTCACAGGCCATGTACTTCGCTTGGTGTTATTTTAAGAATATCAACAACGTGCTGATCGGGGTGACACTCGACAATAAGTAGAAGCTAAAAGTAGTCAATCATATTCGGTTGACAGCGGTTGAGGGAGAAGAGTCGGAATGGGTAAAACTTGCCTTGGAATCAACAAAAGAGCCACCGCTTGTGGAGGTTAGCAATTTCCCATTGTTCTCCTTTCCTGTCTTCGACGTTTCTGGCTAGGTGTACAACGTCTGCACTTTGCAGGGACTCGAGAAATCTTTGCAGAGTCCCGTAATATCTTATCTTTTCCGGCCTCCGTTTGTCCCCTTCAGGCTAACGCTCCACTTTCCCGTGCTTTATGTATCACTGGTCATTTTCGTCCTTCGTCCCCTCAACTAATCTGCAAAGACTTTTCAAGTCCCCGCAAAGTGCGGACGTTGCAAACATAGGCAGAAATGTCGAACGCAAGTAAAGAGAGCAATGGAGAAACGCTTGGGACGATGAAGACACCTTACCTGAGTCCTCCCAAACTGCAGAGGTTGCAAGGGGAAGACAAACAAAAAGGGACTGACAGAAACAGAAAAACTTGGGTTTTTAAGTGTCCACTTGCTGGAAATAGGATCTCTTCAACGGAGTCAAAAATATCGAGAACGGAAAGCGATAATAAGGAAGAAATGTAAGTACGAGAAGTAGGTGAGGCGATACCGATTAGTTATGGAACAGGCAGTCAAGGAAACTGTCAAGAGAGTGTACTTTCCCGACAAAAGGGTTTTTGGAAGAGAAAGATTAAAGGTGTCTAGAAGGCTTAGTGGAGAATTTTTTGGCCTTTTCTTTGCCTTGTGTAGATATTCAGTCTCGATGTATGTTTGATTCCAAACTGTTGTATATATGCCTGATAAAATACTTCGGACGGATAAAAATAAGATATAGTGGAAGGTAAATTCTAGGCGTTGTTTGTGTTTTTTGGTTTAATATCTTTCTGTGCTACTACTTCACCGATCCAAAGTCGTTGGCACAGACACCCAACGGAAAAAAGTAACGATGAACTCATGACATTAGGTGAGAATCGTTTTCTCTTTATTTCGCGCAACTTCTCAACTTGGTGCTATAGTATTGCTGAAGATCTGTGACAACTGAGCCTTGTAGCATTCTAGGGATTGCATATCTATGATGAGAACCAGACGATCCGTTTGTTCTCATCGACTACGATGTACTTTGCCGCTTGCTTCAAAAGCCCTGGATAAAAGTTGGATACGCGCTTGCCTTTGGAACAAGGGAGGAATGCCGGCTAGTGTTAGCCAAGGTTTGTTTGGAGACATAAACAACGATGGTTTGCCAAGACTTCAAGACTCCTGCTGATGTCAGGAATGGGTTCTTGCCTTTGAGACAAAGGCAACGAACCGATGTATATTAGCAAGTGTTGTTAGAGGACATAAACAGCGATGGTTTTCCCAGACTTTTAGGCTCTGTCAGAGGCCGGGGAACGAAGTCCCAGGTGCGCGTTTGCCCTGGGATGAAACCTACGAGCCGATGTTTGCTGGCAACTGTTGCTATGGGATATATTCCCAGATTTGTTGAGGAGATCTGTCACCAGGGTATCGCCACGTGACCAAGGGGGCGGGAAATCGATTTTATGATATGAACGATGATTTGGACGGAAGGAGAAGATCAGGACGGTAGAGTGAGAAGAAGAAGAAAGAATTCAGATGAGAAGGAGATCAGTCCAAGTGAAACATAAGAGGAAGCACTAGTGAGTGCTGTGCTTGGAAGACCAGACGGCTGGTGGTTCAACGCTTACAGACTATAAATTGAAATCTTTCGACTGGATTTGAGAGGGACCGTCGTTCATCGTAAGCCGCTATAACTTATCAATTGGACGTGCCTTGAGACATTTGTTTACAGTTAGCGGGTAGAGTTTAGCCATAGGACCTGCCGTGAGACATTTGTTTATCGTAAGCGGCCACAGTTTATCCATACAACTTGCGGTCGGTCATTTGTTCGTTCCCTGGTTCAGGTTATCCGTAGATTTGCCGTGAGACATTTGGCTATCGTTAGCGGCCAGAGTTTATCTGTAGGATTCAAAGTAAGCCATTTGTTGACTGTTTATAGCAGACTGTTAACGTTGACTGTAGGATTTTAGGTGACCCGCTGTTTACCATTAGCGGGCATAATTTAGTCATACTGCCCGCTGTGAGACATTTGTTTGTACCTTCTGGTGTAGTTTATCGTTTGGACTCTTTGCGAGCCGTTTGTATATCGTTAACGGGTATAATATCTTCATACGACCCGTCGTTGGACATTTTTTTAGCGTTAGCGGCCATATTTTATTCATGGGACCCGCCTTAGAACATTTGTTTGTCATTAGCGGACACAGTTCAGGTTGCAGGGTGCCCATTTGTGTACCGTTAGCGGGTACAGTTTATAGATAGGACGTACCGTAATCGTTTGTATATTGTTAGCGGTCACAGTTTACTTATAGTATTTGCTGTCAGCCGTTTGTGTACCGTGAGTGGGTACAGTTTATTGAAAAGATTTGCTTAAGCAGTTTGCGTATTGAAAGAAATACAGAGGACTCCACGCGAGAGATTAGTATTGGCCGCACAGTGTATCGATAGGACGAATCGGAGACTCTCTAAACTCTAGGGCTTGTGGACGAGAGGGATTTTTTTTTGTTCTCGGACGTGGGATATCGGATAATATCCAGACGTCAGTGCTTTGTAAAAAAGAGGGTTCGTCAGACGTCCGACTACGTATACAGGTACAATCCAGGCGTCAGTGTCTAGAGGGGTTACTGTCCCAGACGACGGGCAACAAGGGAAAGTATTATATTAATTCATGTCTTATGTGAATGATTACATTATACTGATTCTATTTAGGCTGTATATCGATTGATTACAATCACCACGAGACAGTGCATCATTTATAACACAGAAACGTACATATCATCTTTACCTACCGTTTCGTCTGTGCTGTCTCTGAGCGTACTCCATCTACTGCTTTATTTCTCTCATTGCCCTGTTTATTACCATAGGAACCGACGTCGAAAGTGGCATTACAAATTTGGTGGCAGCGGTGGGATAGACATTTGTTGGCATTGAGCAGATTAAGAAGAGAGTTAATGATAGAGGGTGGAGACCAAGGTAGGCAAACATGAGACGTCTCCGGTGCAAATGAGGATACAAAAGGGGGACTGGCTACTACTGGATGGCGAAGTGGCTAAGCTTGACACTGATTGGATGAAGCAACACCAGAGTGTATTCGCAGAAGTAGAAGACAATTTAAAATCATGAAGAGAGGAGATTGAAACACTGAAGACGAGTGTGAAGCCTGACAAAAACGAAAACTAGAATGCGTAAGCGTATGTACAGGAGAATTCAAGAAATTCCAGACTAGATGAAAACGCTGTAAAAAAGCCGGGCAGATCGAGGGGAAGGTCAGAGTCTATCTTATACAGAGGAAGGTAAGCCAATCCGCTTTGGGTGCGACAGCCGGGATATATGAGAAGAGACTGCACCGACGCGAACACGAAACAAACTAAAAGAAGCTAACCAGTATGGGGATTGCCGCTGATAAAAGGGCACAAGAGCTTAATAGGAACCGTTAACTGGATTTGAGAAAAACACAAGGAACCCTGTGTGATAGTGCATCCGACGGAACAACCGAGAAGCGTTGAACTTCGTAGAAGAAAGAAAGAAAGAAGCAGATCTTATTGGCCACACGTTGTCTAGTAGGTATGCAGGACAATTTCGTTCCAATGAGAACTGACAATGTTGTCGATAGGCCAGTCACACTGCACATGGATGCGACACGTTCGCCACTAGTGCAGCTGACTTTGGGCGGACAACAGCTAACAGAAATAGGGTAGGTACGAGATGATGGACATCTAATCAAGCTGGCGGCTAGGCGACTACCGTTCAACAAACCGGGATAAGCTAGCAAGGAGCTACAGGGGGAATAAACAGAGTAATGGAGCCTTCGTGCATCTCTTAGTCTTCTCCCGTTGTTTTGGTGAAGAAGAAAGATGCGACTTTCCATTTCTGTATAGATTATAGGAATCTTAACGCGGTAACCGTACCCATTTCTTCTCATAGATGACTTGTTGGATAAACTGAAAATGGAGCGACGTGATCTTCAACATTGGATTTGGCCAACGGATACTGGTAGATACAGATGGATGAAGAAGATAGACAAGGAACTGCATTCACAGCAGATGGAATGTTATTTCAGTTTCGTGTAATGCCTTTTGACTGATCTAGCGACATTTGAGTTGCTGATGGAGTGAGTTCTCGGAGATTTGTGTTACCAGAGTTGTCTTGTGTACTTTGATTAGGCGATAGTGCACTGAACGACATTCGATGAACACGCTAAAAGTGTGGACGAAGTGATAGTGAGACTGGCGCAAAGGGAGCTTAACGCTTTCTCCGAAGACGTACCATTTGTTCGAACGTCAAGTTTATTTTTGGGGGACACATCGCAAGTGCTGCGGGTGCACAGACCGATCCAGAAAAGGTTAGAGTAGTGGTGAAGAAAAGCAGTTACGTAAAGGAGTAGGGCTGCTTCATCGGACTATGCAGTCACTATAGGATAGGGGTTGTAAGTAGGTAGTGGCCAAATGCTGTTCTCCGAGGTTAAGTAGCCACGAGAAACCTGGGGCTTACATTTCCGACAGTTCAGCTATTGCATCCGCTTGACTAATATACCTCCTATCTTGTCTTAAGCGAGTTCAACGTTTCATAATCTGATACATGTTTGCTGACACTACTATCTAAGCGGAGCGGCACTAATGGTTGGCGCGCAGCGTACAGGACAAATGTGGGCTTTGCAGACTCTTCAGATGGCCGGAAACGGCACTTCCCGTGTGTTGTAAGCTGCATGTATTCGACCCTTAAATAGGGATTGTATGTTTCCAATTTCCGGAGGGCGCGAAGAGTGGGATCAAATCTATGTGTTGTGCGGGGTCCGCCTTAGATACTCAGTTGAGGACACCTGCGGCACCTCTTAAAGAAGTCCAAGAAACGAAGCTCCTTGCATATCAAAATAGGGTCCAGCTGCATGTTAGTTATGTCCACGACTCGTAGTCGCAAACCGTCGTATTTTGTTGAGTAGCCATAACTGAGGCTATGTGTTCGTTTTATGGAAAAGAAATCAGAATAACATAACCCACAGCAGACTACCTGAGGCTCACTGTCCCCTGCCGCTTTACGTAGGCTTGAGCGGAGGACTGATATGAGGGGAGTAGTGACTCCATTAAGGTTGCATACTTTCTTTACAAAGACTTGGGTGGCGTATCAAAAATCGTTTTATATTTCATATTTTTTGACGGGCCAAACTTTTACTCTGCGGGCAGGACCAAATTTACTGATTTGGCCCGCGGGTCGCCATTTAAGAACACCTGCTATAGGAGGTTCATCGAAACAAATAGTGTCATTCCCAAGCCATTGCATAGACTAACAGAAGCGCCACGAAATTTTCTTTGAACGAAAGAGAGGGAGAGTCGTTTCAGTGCATTAATAGCAGACAGACGACAGCTCCTATTCTGTGCTACCTTAATAGAGATGCGGACAGGGGAAAGTGAGTGGTTATTATAGAAGGTCATTAACCAAAACGCAGCGCAGATATTGTGTAACCAAAGAATGAACTTGCCATAGTCACGGGTATAAAGTGGTATCACCACTTCCTTCACGGAAGGAAATTTGTAATTCAGACGGACCATGGAACTTTGAGGTGGTTGATGAATTGTCGACACGTTGAGGGACAAGCAGTTCGTTGGTTGGAGACCCTAGAACTTACCCTACGACTTTGATGTGAAACATCGACCTGGGAGAATCCACAACAATGCAGAAGGCTTATCACAAAGGCCATGCGGCGATTGTCGATACTGCGACTCGGCAGAGTCGAAAGATGGAGAACGGGAAGTTACAAAAAGGGGGTCAGAAGAGGGAGACGGATCGATGATTTGTAGTGTTGAGACAACTAAAAGCCAGACAAGGTATTTTGAAATAAAAAACCGTTTGGGCCTGCTACTGACAGAACGATGGCTCAGTGAAGGGAGCATCGAAGAGCAGATGAGGATATGAGTCGCTTATCGATGCTAAGGAAAACGACCGACTTCCTTCTTGGGCGGCAATATCTTTGGAAAGTAGAAGTCTCCAAAACTACTGAATGCAGTGGGACTCTAGGTTCCTGAAAGAAGGTGTCCTATATCGACGGCTGGAGACTCCCGAAGGCGCGAGAATGATATGGCAGTTGATAGTACCCAAATCCCTGAACGAAGAAGTATGGTAAGCAGCCCACGGAAATCCCCTATCGGGACATCTGATGGGGAAACGACATCTGCAAAAAAATTAAGACAGTGCATATTGGAGTGGAATGAGAAGGAATATGTAGAAATTCTGTAAACAATGTCCAATTTGCGTAACAAAGAACAGAGGACGGTCAAGACTCGACGCGAAAATGAAGAACGAACTCTCTGGACAGTCGTTGCAGAGGATTGCAGTGGATACGCTTGGTCCATTGCCAAAAATACCCGACGGGCACAAGTACATATAAGTGATCGGTGACTATTTCCCCAATTGGACCGAAACATTACCAGGAAGAAACTGCAGTTGTCAAGGTACTTCAATAACACCCTGATAAGCATGCTCTTATCTGTTGTGAAATCCACCCACAAGGATTGGGACAAATGGCTACTACATCTTTGTAGTGCCTATAACTCGGCGGTTCACAAATCTAATGGCGTTTGCCCTAGTGGAAATAATGATCCTGAAAGGGCCGAAAAAACCCATTGACGTGATGCTACAGCCGCATTTTGAAGAACATCGAGAAGGAAGTTACCCTGACTTTATAGAACCCCTTAGAGAAAAGATCGTTGGAATTCACAAAGAGGCGAGGCAACATCTGAAGATGAGTAGTGATTGTCAAGGAGTGGGGCGGATAGGGTTGTATCAATCAGGCACCACCAGAATGGAGACTTAGTGTTGGTGAACTCCCCAGCTTTCAAGAGAAGGACGAAGTTTCGCAGACCATGAAATTCACCTGGTGTTATCTTAAGAAGATCAATGACGTGCTGTTCAGAGTGACCCTCGGCGCTAAGACTGAGGAAGCCAAAACTAATCCATCACAATAGATTAAAGGCGTATGATGGAGAAGAGTCAAAGTGGGTGAAACTTACCTTGGAATTAACGAAAGAGCCAACAATTGTGGAGTCTCTGGATCCTGGGGTGTCCGCAAAAGAAGAGAAAGTTAGCAGTAGATCCACGTCACAGGACCCAGCAGCCGAGTCACATGCTGTCCTATACACAGATGCTGTTCACGAATGTGAATCTGATGAACAAAGGGAAAAGTAAGCAGAGAATACCCCAGAGATATGCCTGGACCCAGTAGTAAGGTTTACGGTTAATTGAGGGGACGAAGGACAAAAATAGGAGAATGACCACAGAAACAGAAACCACGGGGAAGTTTAGCGTTGTCCTGAAGGGGACAAATGGATCGCGGACGCTTCAAAGACTTCTCGAGTCCTCGCAAAGTGCAGACGTTGCAGACCTAGCCAGAAACGTCGAACACAGGAAAGGAGAGCAATGGAGAAATGCGTGGAAAGATGAAAACACAGCACCCGAGTCCTCCAAAGGTTCAAGTCGAAGTGGGTGAATCTTATTCGGAATTAACGAAAGAGCCAGCGCTTGTGGAGCCTCTGGATCCTGAGGTGTCCGTAAAAGAAGAGAAAGGTAACAGCAGTTTCACGTCACAGGGACCAACAGCCGAACCACAAGCTGTTCTCCAAACAGATGTTGTTCAAATATGGGGATATTGTGATGCGGGACGCATAAGCTGAGGTGGGGTTGGTTTCATGCTAGGTTCTTTTTAAACATTTATTTTCTACTCCGAAGTCCCGTTTAGTGCTGCAGTAGCTGTACCCCGTTATATTTCGCACAAATGCTCGATTTTTTGCCTTAAATTTGCCAAATATCCATGTCAACTGAGCCTTATGCCACTCTAGGGATTGCATAGATATTGTGAGAGCCAGACTATCCGTCCTATCTCCTCAACGGTGGGGTAAATTGCCGCTTGCTGCAAAAGTCCTGGGATGAAAGGCCGGATGTGCGTTTGCCATTGAAAGCAGGGAGGCATGCTGGCCAACACTATGGGACGTATACAACAATGTTTTCCGAGGGGTTGCTGTAAGGGGTTGATGTCTAGGACGTAGGAAGTCGGCTACTCTAAGGACGTTAACCCTTGGTAAGGAGAGAGAGATGTTGCTGTCCCAGACGTCCAGCAACAAGGGAAAGTCTGACTGTGACGCTTGCGTTATATTATCTTATGTGTTATATGAATGTTAAGTTATACTGAGATAATTGGGCTGCACATGGATTGATTACAAACAGGAGAGAGGGCATCAATATAATACAGAGAGAGCTACATATCGTCTTTGCCTGCCGTTTTGCCTGTGTTGTCACTCTACCCCCCCCCCCNNCCCCTTTATTTCTCCCCTTACCCGGTCTATCCACACAGGAACCAACGTCCGAATTGGCGTTCAGATTCAATGTCCCTGTGATAAACTGTAGTACCAATATATGCAACCAGGTCTGACTTGACTCAACCAGGCCCTTGCTATAAATAGATAAGTACGTATTCATCGAAAGTGTAACCGAAGAATACATGTTAAAAAGAAACCTACAATTTTACCATTGACCACACAGCACTTACTCTGAATCTCTTTCGATCTATATACTCATTATAGTGAAAAGGTTAATCAACAATTGTTCATATCCAAACACTTCTGTTAAAGGAACCACTGTTAGATCAGTCTCTGCAGTAAAGATCAGCAATGTCGTCATATCATCAAACCTCCACATTTATTGAAGGAAGAGGCATCATTTGAATTCCAGCATCAAACGACTGAATTTCTATCTATAAGTCTCGATTTTGTTCATGAAAAGAAGTCTACAGCCCTGCCTCATTTTGAATCATCCAGTGGGGCTTAACCAGCAAAGAGTTACAGTCGGTGGGTGTGGGGGGTAGAATCTTCTCTGGAAAGAGTAAGCCTATGATGCTTGGTGTCAGAAATTACCAAAAATACAAGAGCAACTCTACGGTAGAAATGCACATCCATTGTTTCTATCGAATATGTCACATTATACGGTTGCTACCGCAGAGACCATCGTCTTGGGGCTCTTTGTAAATATAGATGAATATGCTCATGATGTCATACATGGCCAAGTCCTTTGTTTGGCGGGAGCCAAAGTCGTGCTCCCGGGATATGGAGCATGGGTATGACTTGATGCAAGAAAAGTGTACAAGTATGAATTTAATTTTCTAATAAAACTTGTAAAAATTTGTTTTGGCTAGATATAAATTTTAACTTTTTTATCAGGCTTATCTTTGCGTATGATCATTTATCTACATCCAAATTACCGACGGCTTAACAAATAAAAGACGCTGTGTGGGAATGGAATTTTCTGCAAACTCTTAAATACGTCATCAGTCGAAAAAGTATTTTACATATATCACACGGTTCTATTGGATTGGAGCAAGACCGCAGCAGGAAATAAATTGGGAGAGTTACCTTACCCCCACAACCATCCTTTCTAAGCTTTTGACAGTGGAATTAATCTATCATTGTACACAAATGTTAGATTTGTAAATACATTCTATCAATATTTCATTTATATATCCCTTTAAAAATCCTATATTTTACAAGAATAAGATCACAAAATCAATTGTTAAGAAAAGTTTTATTTGTCTACATGTTTACCCATAGCCTTATAATCAACGATTCCGAGAGGAAAATAATCAGGAAATCATTTACTCGAGAAGCAAAACACAGCTAAGTATTCCCGCCTTCCAATTTATGAAATAAATATAGATTTTTCATACGCCTCAATAAAATTGGTCTACCATAGGACGACGTGGGAGTGTTACAACTCCGCAAAACATGTGCAGTTCAAAGAGAAATGAAAAATAAAATTGATTTGTAAAAATATCATCATGCAGTTACAGTTTGAAAAAAAAAATATTGTGAAGATCTTCTTAAATGATTACGCACGCCGGATCGCGACAGCAGTTTTAACAGAAGCACAATTTCACAAAAATTTTCACTGTTTTCAGAAAACACATACTATGCTTGATCCCAGCCTGACCAAAATTGATTACCTTACAAATGAAAAGAAATAAAAACTTCTTCATCTGAGCCTGAGCGACTAGAGTCATATTCATTAAATATGAAGCTTAAAAGTTCCTTCATTCTTTAATTCATTCCTCTTTGCTTGTATTTTCTATATGGTAGTTATTCAACCACTACATCTAGTTTGTTATCACTGTTCAAAGTTTCTGTAAATTTACAGAAAATGAAATAAGGAAATAAATACGAAATGCATGCATTATCTGGCAAATATTTGCCACAACATTCCTGTACTCATTTTATATTTCTTTGTTTTTTTTTGTATATTAATGGACATTTTCTCACCGTGTGAATTTACTTTAAGCAAAAAAAAAATATATTGCCACTGAAGTTTTTCTTGTCTTTTTGAAGTAACTATCATTAGTGCTCTTACCTCGTATTCCAATACAGTAGATTGCAACTGTCTGTCCACGTTCTTTGCAGTTATATAAGCCGCTGTCACTCTCTTTGATACTATTTATTTTAAGGGTGTAGTTTCTGAACAGTGTGATATCACGGGTGTTAAAAGTAGCGCTTGCTTCTCCTTTAATAAATGCAACAACACCTTTAACTTGCCACACAGCTTCTGATTTATCTGCAATATTGCATTTTAACAAGACCGAATCGTCAATATGATTCCACTGGACGGTTGCGCTCAAATCACCGCATTGAGAGTCCATGTGCAACGTTACTGAAGATGAAATAAAGTTACGGGAAAGTCAACGAAGTTTAAAAAGTTTAGAAGTTTAAAAAAGGTAGCTACCTTTCGTGCTTTGGCATAAACATTTAGTTGTGTCTTTCAATTTTTTTAACATTTTCTGAGATCAAACCTTAAAATACAATTCGTACGAAGTTCCGTTTGCATATTACATTTTTTAAACACATGCTTACTTATGGATGGGACACTCGAGTCATTAGTAATAAATCATAGATTTTTATGTGTATTGGAAGCACTGTCAAATTGTGGTACTTACAAAATATGATACTGATGAAAATATACTTTCAAGTTCTCAGCACATTCCAAGAGGGTATTTTATCAGTATACGAAATTATTTACCGCTCCATCTCAGTTGTTTGAAACAAAAGAGAGAGACCAAGAAGAGAAAAAACACCATACTTACTTGGGTGGAAAAGTAAGGCCATTATTATGAACAGTGCTAGAAATTCCTTGAGCATTGTGGTATAGTTTCAGCTATATAAATCGTCACAAACTAGGGAACTTCCGTGCGTTAAAAGGTGAGACGATTGCATTAAGGCAACCTTCATTTATCACATAGCGTCACACGACGAATGAATGTTAAGAAAGCCCTTCCTGACAGTGCTATATGCACCTATTCATGCATATGACACTTGAATTCTTTTGCGTTGGAGTTGAGTAGTATCCTGTTCTACTTTCCAATGCCAAGTGTAGATCCCCCCAAAGCGCATAAATTAACGTTTATGATTACAACGAGTCCGGTTAACAGCTATTCATATTTGTTTTCGCGAAGCCCTATCTACAGGCGAGTGAAACCACAAGTAAATTGGAAAAGAACATGTAAACAGATACGCAAACATATGCTATGCATACTTCAGTAGAGGGAAACATAAACGATTGGCATTGGAACGTTGTCCACAATGTATATAGTTCTCTGAGACAGAGATATCTGATTTGACCGGTGAGGCAAGTATATCGGACAGTATGGAGTTTCCATTAGCGAATGCAGCAGAGGCTCGACTTTTAAAGTGTTAAGTAGTGAATGGATGAACGTAATGGGGGCAGTTGCCTGCAACCCCGGCCTTGCTACATTCTGAACGCTGAGCCGTTGATTGGCAAGAGAGACCCGAACAACAAGACATGTGATTGGCTCAATTTCCTCTGCAGAATCGTTTTCTGCATAGAATACAGCGTTGAAGTGCACACGTACAAATGGTATGCTGATAGTTGCTAGTGGGTGTGTGGGTGTGTGTGTTGGTGCTTACGTACGTGAAGGTAGTACGAGATGAGCAGAACAGCAAGGCCTATTACTGGCTCGATTTCCGCTGCAAAATCCTTTTCTCTATAGGTCACAGCGTGAAAAATCACATTTAATATTTATACGCTATTGAAAGGGAAATAGGACAGATTATGTGACTATATATAAATGGTGCAATACGAGTCACTCAATTTCTACAAGGTTTTCAAGCTATGTCATCTACTGACCTCATGTGACCTTTGACCACATCAAAACTTGACAGAGCTCATCTACTTATCAAACGTTACCTGCATTATACATTTAAAATATTAGCAACGTTAAGTTGCTGAGATATCCTCCTCAAAAGGTTTTCAGACTCTTTTGCAGATCTCCCCTGGTGACCTTTAAGTGACCTTAAACCTACCTGGAAAAAGTAGGGACCATTTACTCTTTATGGACTGCCTACACACCAACTTGGAAATTCAAGCAAGGTTTCCTTCTTGAGATATTGCGCTTACAAGCCAAGACGTCACACACGCACATGCACATAGCTTTGTTTTCCATTCATTCCGATGACCTCA
>VJOZ01039937.1:0-14075 GCA_009801055.1 Stichopus horrens | reverse complement strand
GAAAAATGAGACAGACATTTTACTGCACAGCATCACATAAGCTCTACCCACACTTCATGGGTTGAGCTAAAAATGAAACAAGACCACAAGGGCATGGTTCCTTGATGGGAAGATAACCCCAACAACATCAATAAAAGAGGTCTGCTTCTAACCACCAACAAAATCAGACAAAGAAAGAGGTCTGAAAGTAGCAGGGCAGTGGTGTAAATGATAAAGGCTTTTTAGTATCATCAAGGTCATTAGCAGCCTACAGCATCATACATTTAAGTCTGCTTGATACCAAGTGGGAGGAGTGTGTTAAGATATTTTTTCAAGATTGGCACAGATTTCAGACAACTGACTTATTCATCAATTTGCTGGAGCACCCAGGTTGGAGTCAACATTCCCTGCAACCCCTCCTAGTTTTGAGCTTGTCTGTGATTGTCAGTGTGTGTGAAGTAGCGCCACACAAACAAACATCAACAAGTTTGCCTGAAACTATGAACCAGAGGGAGGGTAACATTCAGCGTAATTTTTTATTAAGCATGTTGTGTGTTTACCACCTAAACAGCACCATACTGACTACAGTACAGTAGTTCTAAGGATTCCAAGTGAACGACAGGTACTACATGATAAAGTGATCCTTCCAACATCATGTTAGTATGTGGTGAATCCAGTAACAACACATGTCTTTGTTAGATCAATTTTGTAACCATTAATAACACAATAACCAGGGTTTTGTTTGTTTTCATTAAGGTACTGTATTAGAAGTCTCAGACACAATACATCATAACATAAACTCAATTGTAAGCTCTTAAGACAGACTTTCACTTCTAAAACAAAAGCATGAAATCCACTGCAGCTGCCCTAGATGTTGGTTACATTGCACAAGTAAAGCACTTTGTTTAGGGTGTGGTTACCTACAGTGCTTGTCGATAAAGTTTGGCAGGCAAGCATACAAGGATATTTCTTAATCCAAACAGGGAGGAGTTTCAACAGAAGTTTGACTAAATGCTAATTGTACCAAATTTTCTGCTGCATGATAAGAATAATCTAGGGCACTCTTCAGTTTACCTTTCACATATGTCTAGATGGTATCCAAGTAGCATTTATTTATACCTGCTCCTCATATCACATGAAAAGAGATGCATAAAGCAATGTTTTGATCAGAGTTTTGTTGGACCTCTGTCGTACATATTCAAACTACAGATTGTCTCTTTGACATCAACGTATGAGAACAGGGAGCTGTCATTGGAGAGAGAAAGAATAGAGCCCAGAAGAGGAAAACCCTCATTTTTTGACAACTAAATGAGAAGTGTCTGCAAATTTCCTAAAATAGATATTTATAAATTCTTCTCCATGTTTCGACGTGCAACCTACATGTTACATTGTCATACATAACACAAAGCAACAAAAGAAAATAATTCCAGATTGCCCCTTGGGAATAATTGACTCACTGCAGAACTGTTTCAGCTTGTGAATCTTGACAACTATCTATTCAACTTGTAAATGTGCTGTTTTACTGGTGTTAACACTATGTATTCTGTTGGGTGTGGTTTGTAGATTTTAGGTGGTGCCTGTAGAACCTATGAAGTCCTTAGAAACCTGGCCAATGCTACTGAGCTTACTAAAACTGTGAATATTCAAATCTCTGTAGGGACAATAAAATATTGATGTAAAATTAATTGACATAGACAGTTGTGATTTTAACCCAATGTTGTGTGCATATCTTCTTGTGAGCAGTAGCAGCCTCCACTGTGCAAAAAAAAAACGTATTTGAATAACAAAGCTTTATTTCATGCCCATAATGTTGTTCAAGCCACATTTTCTCGTTTTGCTACTGTGGTGTTTTCCGTCAACTGTCTTTGTCTCCTAGAGGAATACACAAGTGCCATACTATTAACTTTAAAATTTCACAAATGAAATGAAGACAACTCAGCAAACTTCAAATCTAGATGTTTTCAGCACATGTAAATTTACATGTATGAACTGAGACTGTGATTTCTATCCCTTTTTTCTTTCTTTTTTTGGACCATTTTTGTAATAACTCTCTGGAGATCAAAGCATGTAGTCAGTAGGGCCTCTGCTGTCGAAACAGTCTTCACTGGCCAAGCATGTCATGTAGTATTAATACGTACAGAAAGTAAGTGGGCATGTCCATAAAAGATGAGTCTTGTCACACAGTGTTGCATGCAATAAAGAATGACTCATATTTTAAGGAACCTCATCCCAGATTCTTACACAAAGGATCCAAGAGTAGGACAGGTCAGTCAAGTTCAAGAAGCTCACCTAACTGTCCTCCCCAATCCCCCAGGACCAAAAATGAGACCCAGGTAACCACTGTATACAGTTGGGTGGATACCTGAGTACCCCCAAAATATGACTTGCCTTAGACAGCAAGTTTGTAGGGACGTCAAGTGGTTTTCAAGTAATATCTGCTTTGACCTTTAAAGGGAAATGAGGAGTTTGTTTCACAGAAAGCAAACGTACCTTTTATACCAAAGAATAACAGATTTGTCAAAACAAGGAAGAATGGTGGCCTTCTTTACAAGTTATAAGATTCTCAGATAAAAATCCAGTTATTTTTTGCTAAAGAATAATTTGTTAACCCCAAAATTTCCAAATTTCAAATAATGCATCTTCCATACTCATCAGATGAATCCTGTGTTCAACTGAGGAAATGGAGCTTATTGCATATGTTTATCCTGAGACTGAACGGCTTAACAATGATTGCAGCTATTTTCTTGTAAATACCATGTTGGTGTATTCTAAATGCCCTCTTTTCCTTTAACACAAACTTGAGACATGTATGTCAGGGTACTTTTTTCTTCTCTTTTTGTCATCTTTTGTTTAAGGATAAAAGACATGGCAGGGCCGGTGCAAATTCAAGAGATGTGAACAAAGGTGGTATCAGGGCCAAAGGCATCAGTGAAGTCCAATGTACTGGATTTCCAGACATAGCCTACTTTTACACTGACTTTTTATTAATTTTTTCGAAGATCCATTAATAACAATAGAGTTTGCAGGTTGGTGTTAAAGAGGAAAGGGAGAACACCAGAGGAAAATACTAAAGCTTCATACATTGTATGACCACATGTTTTATGAGACATTTTCTTCAGATCCATTATGAACTGTTCTCTCCAAAGAATCAAAACAAATATAATAGGTTACATACACCTGTAACAGTTCACTTCCTGATCTGCATACCTCCAAATAATGGACAACTTGACAACAAGCACACAGTAACGCACATATAAACACTTAAAAACACTCAGCCTAAAGGGTCTGTTGAAAGAGTGCCGTAAAGAATGAAACACCTACTGTATGGAATAACATTTTTAATCCTGCTTGTGAAAATTTCTGGATAAACACCTACAGTAGTGAGGGAAGAATTCAGGGAAGAAGAGGTCAAGAGGTTAGGTTTCAATGCAACATTCAACCCTTAACAGTATACATACTGAATACAACATGAATCCCATGGTCCATTCAAAGAGAATAACAGCATCAAATAACCTTGCACAGTAACTCATTTCAAAATAATCTCAAATGTAAATGTTGCCAGGTCAATTTGAGGAAGGTTATGTAACTTGCATCAAGACCAATGTTTCATGTCTTTTTTTCTTTTCTGCAAGTACTGTATAAAGGAAGATAACAGAGTCTTATCTACACTGGAACACACTTTGATGAAATCTTTCACAGTAGTACTGAAACCAGTGCACATACATTGTGTGTCAATATGACATAATTCCTTCAATTCCTTCAGCCTCTTAAATACCTGCCAGTGTGTACAGGGTGTATTGTTGGGCTACTCAATCAGGCGCTGTAGCCAGGTCAGAGATCAAAGTGGGGGGGTGTCCCCCCACTGTCACATCTGACTTTATGTTGACAATTTTTTTTCACATCAAAAATTCTAGGGGGACAAAAAAATGTTAGGGGGACTTCCCCCTGTCCCCCCCTAACAATGAACCTGTACTCAATTCGTTGAAGTCATGAAGATGACTGAAAAAAAAAATTTACAAGTCATGTGTTCATTTTGTTTCTTACCCAACTTCAATTTTCCTGCTTGATACACCTTCATCCCTACTTCCATAATAGTACCCATCTTCTTATGTCTCTGCTAAGGAGATGTCCCACTACTACAAGACCACAAAATGCCACCCACAGTAAGGACGTATTTATGACATTTCTGACCAGTAGTAACTTACTTATTTCTTCAAATAAATCCTCGATGTTTGATGCAGTTTTAGCGCTTGTTTCTCCAAAGATTGCCCCGATTTCCTTGGCATAATCTGAGCCTTCTTGTATTGAGACTTCTCGTGAGATTTCCAGGTCCCTCTTGTTACCAAATATTGCGATACATATCTTCTCGGGGCCATGCTTCTGAAGTTCTCGTACCCACACTCTGACCAAGTCGAAAGACATCTGAAAATTAAGGGAAAACCAACATAGTAAGCAAAGAGAGACTCTCAACGTTCCATGCAACATTAAAAATCTGAATACAGTTTATAATGCACAGATGATAGTGGTTCAAAAACCATGCTATCTAGTTCGGCAGGCTGATACATAGCTTGCGGTTTTCCAAACTTGGTTTATTTAATCTATGAGGTAGTGAAAATGAGTATGCCCATTATGCAATATAATATATTTTTGAAAAATGTCCACAAAGTTTCCATAAACAAAAATACAGGCAAGGTTTTATTTTGGTCTTTAGTTTTCCATTCGATCTTGCAGAACAGCTCATAAAGTTTCAGATAGATAGATGCAGATCAGTGAGAAGGTGTAACTATAGCAACTTGATAGCATCAAAGAAGATGAATTGATTTCAGAAATTTGTTAACAAATCAATACATTAAAGATGTATTTGAGATAATTGAAACTGATGAAAGAGATTTGATTTGCTTCAAAGCATTACATTAAACTCTAATAAGTTAGCAAGCAATGTACCAAACTACAAGAACATGCAGTGTGAAAAAAAGAAGGAAAATATAGTATGTTATGATGAGACTACTAATGGAATGCAGCTTAAGTTTTTCACTTGTAAACTGCTTACACTCTACTTAAAATAAGGTTGTATGGTGATTTATGGTGCAAATGTTTTATGGAGGCTTTGATCATAACTGTGTAAGGGATTACAAACCATAAAATCTCTTTCTGGTTAAAAGAATGATAATTATCACACTCAGATTACAAAACTTACTGCTTATTAAAAATGCTTCCTCCAATATTTCTATGTTTTTCTCTTTTCACATTTTTGACAAATTCCCTGTAACAAAGAATTCTAACATCCTTCTGGCATTTTCTATCACTAAAACCTATCCACACATTGCACATAGCTCTTACAAGGAAGGCATCATCTGCAGACATTTACTCACCATTCATATAAAAAAAACCAAGCATGAGTAACGCCAGTGGTGCGTCAACCCTTTCTCCTGACATCAGTATTATGTCAAGTATTGACGTCAAAAGTACTCTAATCACCTCATATGAAGATTTGTGCAAATTGGCTTAACATACACATCAGATAACAAAAAGGAAATATCATGGCGGAAGTGGCCAAGAAAGGGAAACTCTAATTACTAGACCTGATGCAGAACCTGGAGGGATTCATGACACTGCAGTGACGAGGAACAAGTTGAACAGATAGCAAAGGAGAGGATAACATCATTTGTACCAAAACAGAATGATCAAGTTTCTTCACTTCTTGGGCATGCACACTAGCCTAGGGTATAATAACTATTCCTGTAAGTAAAGATAAGGTCAAGAAAAACCTATGTATACAAAGAATGCACTCAGTTTTGACAAACTAAAATGTGCCAAAGGTTCCTTGGACCATTCCCCAAAACACTAGCCCTCATCCCTTTTCTGAAAGATTTGTAAGGGGTAAAAGTACTGGGTGGGATTCTCCAAGATGGTGGGAGGAGGTTGTCTGAAAGACCGAAGGAGAATTTTGTGGGGGATTATTATAGGGTGAAATTATCCAGAAAAGTTGTCTGGTTGTTTTGCCAACTTGACAGTTTTCAATTTAATGACTGCACACATAAAAACCAAAACATTTTCCTGCATGCCTCCAGTGTTCAATAATGACCACTAATATAAGTGTGACATTCACAGGTCACTTATGATTCAACAAAGATTTATTCATGAAAATGCCATTTTTATGAGGGGTCACCACCTGACCTCTGACCCCATCAAAACAATGAGAGAACGGAACTCAAGGTGGGACACACACAAAACAGGGAGCCTCACTTGAGAAATCATGTTACAAAACCAGAAATTCAAATGAATTTGTGATTCCCTGCTGATATCTCAATTTTTCATACAATCACTTACAAACAAAAGCAACCTTGTGGAGGACAGGGACCATATCAAAATAAAAACAAAATGCAAGAATGACAACCACATTCTGTGTCAGGTAGGGGTTTGATGTTACCAAGTGCTAGCATGAATGAGTAATGTCATTCACTCAGCATCAATGACAATTGTGGTCATGAAGTAGGTAATTCACAAGTTGATGGAAAGTTTGTGAAACCAAATTGTGGTTACGCACCTGAGACGTGCAAGTCAACAAAGGCAATCTTGAATAGTTTTGCCTCTCAAGGGAGTGTTTACTGTGACTAGAACAACAAAGTACTGTACTTTGTAAATCTTGACAGGAAGTTTCTGGCAACAGGGATATCTCTCTCCAGCCTTAGAAAAAGTGATGAGAGCTAGGCTAAGTGATTATTTGATAGAGAAAATGGACTTAAATGTTTCACACATTGAAAGAGAATGAGACCAAAGTCTGTCCAGCAGCAATCTCTGCTATGAAACATGTATCTACATTTTTGACAAATTTCAATAGGAAATAAGTATGCATTATTGTCCTAATATGAGTGATTTAACCTCTTAACCTGTTCACACTCGGGACATGAAAAACTCTCTAATTATCACATGCTGAGCTTTTGAACCTAGGACACATGTTAGGAATGATAGGACTAATAACATTCATTGCGTGTCACATTACAGTGATGACAAGGCTACCATGTGGCAATTCAAATGACAGACATCAGCTGCTCATCAAATGCTAACAATGTTGACACTTTGAAATTCTACCTGAATTCAGTTGCTGAGATATCTTCCTAAATAGGTTTTCATACTTTAAGCTCTGGAGATTCTCAAATGACCTTGACCTACATGAAAAACAGTGGGGATCATGTACTCACAGTGAACTACCAACACATCAACTTTGAAGTTCAAGCACCTTTCACCCTTTGTCTTCTATTGATATAACATGACTTTGAACCTCCATAAAAAATGATAGACATCATTTACTCATTAGATGCTACTAATGGTAAGGATTTGAAATTCCAGAAACATTTAGTTGCTGAGATGTCTACCTTAATACATTTTCTTACTTTAAGCTCTGGTGACCTCAAATGACCTTTGATCTCCATAAAGAATGATACAGCTCATCTACTCAAAATGGACTACCAACACACTAAGTTTGATATTCAAGCACCTTTCCCTTCTTGAGATACAGTGTTTACAAGGTTTTCAAACAATGTCATGTATTAACCTCACATCACCTTTGACCTCCACAAAAAATGGCAGACATCATCCTCTTGTCAGTTGCTGTCAATGATAAGGGTTTGAAGCTCCACCAAAATTTGGTTGCTGCGGTATTTCCCTTGATAGGTTTTCGTACTCTGAGCTCTGGTGAACTGAAACAACTTTTGACCTCCATGAAAAACAACAGGGATCATCTACTCATGATGGGACTACCAACACACCAAATTTAAAGGTCGAGCACCGTTCCCTTTTTGAGATATCGTGTAAGATGGTAGAAAAATTTGTGAAAGTGTTAGTTAAAATTGCATGGAAATAAAGTTTGTGTGGTTAGAGTGGCACAAGTCCTTCCGCTCAGGGATACACAGATATGTGTGTGGGGGGAGGGGTAAGCTTACAAAGTATGATTGTTTAGCTGTGCGATTATACCAGTTGTCCTTAGTGTAAATGTCATGAAAGAGCAACATTAAGTTCAAAGGTCAGAATAACAAGCATGTCTATACAAGATGATTTCCTCTCAACCAGGATATTTAAAATATCCTCATCCTCAGAAATGTTACTAGTGTTGTTTCCACTGTTCAGCTTTAGGCAATGCCATCGAGATCAGGCACAAATCCATGCCTGGTGATAATGAGCTTTCACAACATGGATTACACCTTACATGAAAATATTTTATACTCAAACAAAGAGCTACACAACTTCCAAGTTTAGTAAATTCTCAAATGATAACACTATTGTACTTGGAAACGAGAAAGGCCGATGGATATTATCAAGTGAGTTTTGAGACGGCGTCTTTCCTGTAATATTATACAAGCAAAAAGCTGAAGCAGCATGTTAACAAAACATGCATTCTTTCAAAATACCTGGAGGATAAACTAACAAAACCGAAAGTGAAAAACATTTCACTCCACAATAAGAAATTAATGCTTGACTGAAAAACGTAAAAGAACTTGATAATGACTCATCAAATGTCTGGATTAGAGGGAGGGTACTCGAGAACTCGATACAATAACGCCTGTTATATGAAACAACACATCAACACACAGACTTAAGTACTCTAGATTAACAAGCAGCCATTGGTTTACAGCAATGTGAGGGGAACATTTTCAAAGACAAGTATATGAATAGAAAACACTGTCAAGTTTGTAAACCGACTCAGTCTCACAGTGAGATGATGAGCTCCCAATGCGTCAGATAAATTTATAGAATCAAATGACTATTAACCAAAAGTTAAAATAACATAACTTTTTAACCCCAAATTCATTAAGTTTCAAAATTTCGTCAAAATTGTTATAATTTTGTTTTGCATAACTATCAGTCATCGCTCTCTCATAACCGACAGTTCTCAAGAGATCTTAAAAGTCCCAGTGAATGTTCAAGTAATAAAACAATACATCAGCAACCTAAGAAGAAGCATTTCCATGGAATTAGTCAGTAATTCTACACATTAAATGATGCAAAGCTCATTTTGGGGAATAATATAAAGAGCAATTCCAAAGTCTTCCTCACATTTTACTTTCCTACAATAATACTGTTCATAGTTGAGAAACGGATCTCAAATCTTTTGAGAAAATAAACGCAACCAAAACAAAGTCTCACTATTCCATCCATGCTAATTGTCTAGCTAATAGTCATATTATCAATGCTAATAGTCATATATCCATACATATTACTATACTAAAGTTGCAATCCTATTGGTCCATGTCAGTCATCTGATTATATCATCATTTATACATTCAGACAACCACTAGTCCACTACTTAGTTCAAACAAAACATCCTCTGTACATTAATTGCTTTTAGCTGAGCTTTATTCAGCATAAAGTCGAACAAACCCTCAACAGTTTAGAAAACCCTGAAATTATGATGGTAACGGCATTTCTCAGTCAAAGCCTAGATACACAAACCAACGCATTTCTGCAATTTGAGAATTACAACACACTTCACTGGTATTTCCTTCAGGACAAGAATTGTCGTGATAAAAATCAGCATCAAAACCTCACAAACAAACTGCAACGTTACAAAACAATATCTGCAAATGCGTTCCAGGATGTTATCAAAGGGCACCATTCAGGAAACATTGTTAAACTATTTAACACTTTTCACTATATGACATTCATGTTTGCCTAAGGTTTTGCTGATCTTGTAGCTGGTTTATGATGTTATAATCACTAAGTCTAAAGTAACATTCAAAGTCAGATTGTGAGACATTCTTTCCAATATCCTCTTCCTCTCCCACCAAGATCGCACCAATCACATTCTCAACCACATGAGACAGTTAATAATGTACTTTACAAAGCATCTGTGGTCTGCTCTCTGCTGATCATAACTAGTTGAAGAAACCGAAAGTCAAAATGGAGTGCAATAAAAACTTACACAGATAGTGGAAGAAAAACCTCTGTTGGGCAATAAAATTGTTAAATCCAAAATGTTCTTTCACCAAGACCATAAAATCTGTTACAAAGGAAACTACAACTTTTGATTTGAAACAAAACAGCCTGTTTTTAGAAATTCCGTCATGTATCCTTCACGACGGCACTGCCTCTTTTCATCCAGTTAATGGGCAGTAACTTTACAACCTTACAGGAGAAAACACATAATTTGTAAACATTACTGCTTTTCCAAAACTTGCAAGATACTCGTCACCTTTGATATCAGCAACCCACATTTGCAAACAAATAATTTGATTGTAAAAAACCCAGATCTACCTGTTATCCGATTGGTCGAGTCACTTTTGGCATCAGCAAGAATATTCCTAAGTTGATACTAACAAGTAAATTGTATATCACATATACATGACTGACAAGGTTATGGTCTAAATGACATTCTGCATACTATGTTCTTAATATTTACCAAACATAAGCACTTCTTGAAGCTATGGTTTTGCATGAATTGTATTTCTCAGATTTTAATATTCTGATTTGACCTATGGATGTTGGTCTGACAGTAAATCTCATCCTACAAAAAAAGTCCAAACCAGACCAGGTGTTCATGTCAGGGAAGCTACATGAAAAACGTGAAAAACTACAAGGAATCTTTTTCACAGACATGAAGCTTTCGTAAAACTTTCACGCTTTGATCCTTAATCACATTAAATCACTGCTGATCCTGTAACAAACTACCCCAATTAATATATCATCCATTATCACAACTTGACAGTTTTCTAGTACAGGGGTCTCCAAAAAGTCTACAAAATATCAGAATGATTTCAGAGTGTTATTTTCAAAGTACACCTCATTTCATTCCAATGCATTAGATACATAAACTACATTCTCTGAAATTGGTATATTTTGTGGAACATCACACGACTTTGTGCCCATGCTTCCTTGGAATGTCAGGCCTAACTTTTATAAACTGACACTTCATTGTGATATGGAATACCATGTGACCAAGATCTAAATAAAAACAGCTACAAAGACAAGGATTAATCTGTGTGACTTATGCACTAACCACAAAAACAAAAGAATAACAATGCAGAGATTTCCTCTGGACTTATGAACAGAAATGTTGGCAAAGCAGTACACATGTTATGTCAAAATAAACACATAAAGATTTAAATTACCTTCAGGCTCCACACCTCTTTGATCTTTTATGCAATGTTACACAACCAGATGCCTATTCCGCACAGTATATATCGTGGACAAACAGGAGCCTAGGCTGCAGTAATCAGAACTTTGCAGGTAACCAGGGCCCTAGAATGCAGTAATATTCAATATATTGTAGGCAACTACCTAGGGGCCTAGACTACAGCAGCATGTGGTATGTTGCAGGCAACTGGAGGCCTGGGCTGCAGTACGTAACATGCAATTATGTTGCTGTCCACCTGAGCTCAGTATATGCAGTATATTGTTGTATATTGTGGGCAACCAGGGGCCTAGACTGTAGTAACATGTGGTGTATTGCAGGCAACAAAGGGCCTAGTCGGCAGTAGTATGAGGTATATTCTAGGCAACCATCTGTGTTGTTTCAGAGTGAAAACAAAGAAAAACATATCTGAAGACTGAATGAAAGAGTGACAATATACATCCATGTTGTAACATGCTTTAGTCGCATGTTCAAATATGCCCTCAATCCAAATATATAGAGTAATAATACTGCGGGGGCCAACATTACCACCTCAGTATCATAGATAACCATCAGGAAAATAAAACAGATACTATCACACAACATCATGTGATTATAGTTACAGTATATCAACTAATACAATGGATCTACAGTAGAAAGCTAATTGCAGCAAATCTAACCATCCTTAACATGTTATACACAACAACTCTTTCAGTAAGGACCTTCATAGAACTGTTCAATAGAAGCTTGATTCAGATATTTTATTGATAAATCACTTTAAAAAGACATTACTTCATATACGTTCTTTTTTTGTCATTTTGAGTGACATATTCTAGTATCTTTTAATCCCTTCCAAGGTTAAAAACTTACAAACATCACTTTGGTGATAATCTCAACTACCAACATAACAGTGTGGTCATGATATAAAAGTGAAAATCACTGTCGAAAAGACTTCATAAAAAAGATAGCCATGTAATTGCATACTATGAGCACCACACACACATTAAACCAAACAAGACGGTGAACGCAAAGTTTCCATGTATGAATCTACGGTAATAGTTTTTCTATCACTGAATGACAAATGGCAAGAGATTCATGATATACACCAAAAAAAATCAACTGTGATGTAAAAGTGACAACAAAATCTTTAAATGAACCAGTGGTTAGATAACCGCAGTGTCACATACTGTAAATCAAGCACATAACAAATATTTATTGTCCTAGCTGTAATATTTTGCTGTGGGGTCCTTCTGACATGTTGGCAGTAGAACTAATCCACCAGTACTGTTGGAAACAAACCCATCACTTTAAAGGAGGGGTTCAGTCTACCCTTAAGATATCCTTGTCTGCTAGGATATGGTAAGGATAGTTTTGGGCCAGGGCTAATTCTTCTCTTTTCTTAGACACAAAAATATATTGCAAAACATTGCAACAAACTTTTATACTGTTTTTTGTTTTTTTACAGTAAAAATGATAGAGGCCATCTACTCAAAGGGTCCAACCCGCACACCAAGTATGACATCGGTCACACTTACCCTTCTGGAGATATCATGTTTATAAGGTTTTTACAGTTTGACCTCTGGTGACCTGAAATGACCTTTGACCTCAACCAAAATGATAGGGAACATCTACTCAATGTGACCAACCCACACACGAAGTATGACGTCATCATAGTTACGTTCTTGAGATATCATGTTTACAAGGTTTTCGCATTTTGATCCCTGGTGATCTCTAATGACCTTTGACCTCAACCAAAAACAATACGGATCATCTACTCAATGTGAACAACCCATGCACTAACGTATGACATCAGTCACAGTTACCATTCTTGAGATATCATGTTTACAAGATTTTCACACTTTAACCCCTGGTGACCTCAAATGACCTTTGACCTCATCCAAAAACAATACGGATCATCTACTCAATGTGAACAACCCACGCACTAATGTATGACATCAGTCACAGTTACCATTCTTGAGATATCGTGTTTACAAGGTTTTCACACTTTAACCCCTGGTGACCTCAAATGAACTTTGATCTCAACCAAAAACAATAGGGATCATCTACTCAGTAAGACCAACCTACGTACCAAATATAAGATCCCTCCGAATTGCCTTTCTTGAGATATCGTGTTTACAAGCAAAGTGTTACATACACAACAGTGACACACACGACATCACCATCACATAGATTCTTAGAGCCTTTGGCAAGGAATCAAAAATGTCTCCCACACATTTTCCAGCTGTCATTTTTGGGATTCATGTTTTATTTTGAGGCACATTTTGTTTGATGTTTCATGACCACTTCAGATCAATCAAGAGTACATTCTAGTGTTCTTTAAAGTGGTCTGAGTGCTACATTGTAAAAAAATGATCCCCAGGATCATTCTGCCTTTCGATGTATGCATTGGTATCTAAGTTACAAGGGTACATACAGTATGTTAAAATGGTAAGTTCTAGGGAAACTCCCAAGGTTGTTAAGAACTTTGAGGAATTTTTCATGACATCAGAATTCAGCCAGTGACAATGATAAAATTAGAGACAGTCTTGGCTTTCAAGACACCCACAATCATGGCAGGGCAACCAAATTTTACGATACGTTTTGTCCTTCAGACAAAGCTTGTGCTTGAATTGAATTAAAACTTATATAGTGTGTTGCCATCTGTTCATGCATACCCTACTTTCGTGCAGCAGGCACACATGGCATAAAGCCTACATGATTTTATGTTAGCCTAACTGTGCGAAAATACGACCCTCCATCCTAATGCCTAAAACAACGCCAAATGTGGCAACAAATTTGCTAACAGAACAACAGAAGTGAATTCACGGTACAGCAACCTACTGTGGAAATAAAACAACAGAAGTGAATTCATGGTACAGCAACCTACTGTGGAAATAAAACAACAGAAGTGAATTCATGGTACAGCACCCTACTGTGGAAATAAAACAACAGAAGTGAATGTACAGTACAGCAACCTACTGTGGAAATA
>VJOZ01039887.1:0-13647 GCA_009801055.1 Stichopus horrens | reverse complement strand
GCTACAGTCTTTCAATAAACTCCTTAACAGTGAAAAGAAACCCATCTTGACAATGTTTTATGCTCCATGTAAGTATTGCAGATTCTTTTTGGTACCTCTTCTTTGGTCGATATTCCATGACCATCACTTAACTTTACATTCAGTCCTATTTTACCAAAACAAATTAATTGCATTACCTGAATGCGCATGTTCAGTTTAATCTTTGCCAATATGTAGTATCTGTAATAACTAATTCATAAAACACCTTTTCATTGTAATCCATGTTAAAACACTAGAATCTTCATAAAGCTCTGCATAAGTGGACAATGTCATACTGCAGCACAAATAAAATGTATGAAACAGACTTTTGCAAATAGCTGGCAGCTAAATCTTAGACAAGAAAAAAAAATCAGTGATTGACAGTAAATTTTAGAGGTTTCCCTTAAAGGAGATGAGAATTGTGTTAGAATGATCGTTAAATAAGAGGTCGAGAGGATGGAGAGACGAGGAGAAAGATGGTGGGAGAAAGCAGATCGGAAGATTGGGTTAGATATCGAGTCTTCTGAGTATGGATATATGGTGCAAGGAGCACAATAGTTGTGGAGGTTTGCGTTGTCTCAGCTGTTTGTGTTTTTGAAAGAGGAATGTTTTGTTCTTTAGGAAATGTTGAACAAAATTTGAGTTTTTTGTTATGTTTTTGTAATTTTTGGTTTGATTGATTGATTGATTTTGAATGGAAACCCTAAAAATCCTTGGCGTATATTTAGCTGCATTGCAGAATTCCAATCAGAGATTGTTCTGTTTTTAATCATTGTTAATTTACTCTTGTAATGGTGTTACGATCTTTAGGCAGAGGCAGTGGTCTTGTATCGTGACCAAAGAAATAATTTTAAGTCATCCACCATGATGCAAATCACCAGACAGGGACGAGACCTTTATAAGTTTTGGGTGTACTTGTTTGTGAGTGTGAGTGCCTGTGTATGTGATGCTTTAGCTTGTAACTACCACTTGTCAACATATGTGGACTCTGTGGTTCAGGGGCATTTGCAATGTTTTACCCCATTATGATCAATTGCATTGGAGTAACATCAAAGGTCACCATAGGGTAGTGCATTAATTTGACCATAGGTCAAGGTTCATAAGATGTCATATGGGTCTTGTGGGTAAGTAGATGATGTACTAACTTCTGTTCAGGATATCTCAGTATATTTAGGTACCTCATTTCTCATATTTAATCAACTTATACCCTAAGTTATTATTAAATGAACCGTATTGCTTTTGGCTGAGGTGAAATGTTACTTGTAGTCAGATGTCAGAAGAGGGTAAAACATTGTTTGTGGTTAGTCAAACTGTAAATATTATGAGCCTAGGCCTTGCAGTTGTTGCTTTGATTTCATTTGTTAAGCAGATTTTTCCAGTGTTTTTTTTTTATTTATTTCTTTTTTTGTACAGGGTGTGGTCACTGTAAGAGAATGAAGCCAGAGTTTGCTCAGGCAGCCACTGAACTGAAAAGCGATGCAGTAAGTCACTGAATTAAAGATGGAGTAGGATGTAAACTGTAAGAACACTAACCTGTCTCAACACAACAAATGCACTCCCATCTACTGTACCAAGAGTACTGGTAACTCTGAACACCATCCCTGATGCCATCAAGACTAATACTGGACTAGCGCCTCCTTCCCATTCTGCCATCTCGATGTGCCTAGAGTGTGGAGCTTTATATCTTGACCTAATTCCACAGGATTTGGATCCACAATAGTTGGATGAATGCAATTTATTTTCCAACTACTGAGATAATATTTTCTTTAATTTCTGGACGTAAGGTACACTTTAATGAAAAATTTCTAATGACAGACTTGTCATGCATGGCTTAATCCAGCTAATTAGGTGATATTAGTATGGCATGACAGATTCATCTCAGCCCATGTGAAGAGCTGTCTAATTAATTCCAATACATACCCCTGGCAGGAATGGAATAGTCCAGGTGTATATGCTTTGAATTTATTAAGGATGCTTTATAGATTGTAGATATCATCTTGGACAGCAGATATAGTGCACTTCCACACATGATGCGGTAGTGTGTATTTCACCATGTTTTCAGTTCTTCAGTGCTAATCACTAATATTGCTTTACACAACTCTCAAGTTTCATACCGTGCGCTTTGTCGCAGGAGGTTGTGTGAGCTGGATGAATTGCACAATAGATGAAAGTGACAATGGCATGAAAGGAATTTTAATCTTCACACAGTTGACTTCCTCAGTGATACGGACACCGGTTAGACAGTGCACGCAGTAACAAGTTTCACATTTTACTTTCGGGTATTGTCGAGGCAAAAGTTTCAAAAAGGAAATGATTTTCAGTGGACCGGCTCCAAGGTTCATAGAAAGTTGATCATGAACAGGAAAGAATGATTTGATGGTGATTAGTAACATTTAATGAATGATGTAGATGACTGAACTAACAATAGTATAAGTTTAGTTTAGATTTTGATGAATTCACTGAGATCAGATCTTGGGATTGTTGTCTTTTGGCTATTGATGCACACATAAACATATCACTTCTATGTCACAGTACAGTAATAGCATTAAAGAGAATTCCATGCCCTCTCTAGTCTGGCTGAATCCTTGAAAATCATGGAGAGACTTTTTGCAAGGTTTTTTTTTGCTGTTGACGGATGTCTTTGATTTACACTAATGATGTCTCTTGCTTTGCTTGCAGTTTTCCTTTGACAAATCCATAGTATGAGAAATATCAGCAAGTATTCATGCACCATACCACAAGCCTAGCTGTACTGCAGCGAATTAACCTTGAGAGATGTTGCCTTCTTTCAAGATTGAATTATTTTATTTTTAACTGTATTAGTAATCAAGATATCATTCTTTCTATACATGTGTGTGAAGATGATAAGTTATGAATATTTATTCATTTGTTTTTTGTTTATTCTGGTAGGTTTTGGTTGGTATGGATGTAGATAATCCTCAGTCTCAGGGTCTAAGGTCAATATACAACATAACTGGCTTCCCAACAATCCTTTACTTTGAGTGAGTACTTGGCACTCTTCTTTCAATCTGTCTTTTTTATTTTTACATATCTAATTCTTATTGTTCGTATGTGTTCCCTTTTACTGTTTGTCTGTCTCTCATTCTGTTTGGTGTGAATGTGTTTCATTCCTTTTGCTGTTATGTGAGCCATTCCCTTTGTATATCTTCCTTTTGTATTTGTATGTCTTCCATTCTCTTTATTTGCATATCGTCCATTAATTTGTATTTGTATCATTGTTTTTTTTTTGTGTACCTTCCATTCTTTTTGTTTGTATTCATTGTGTCGTTGTTTCAGTTCTGTTTCTTAATTTGCTTGTGTTCCTCTCTGCCTTTGTTTGTTACACTTCTATTTGAATATGTTTTGGTTCATTACGTATGTATTTTCATTTTGTTTGTTCATGGTTTCCATTCATTCTTCATAAGGATGTGTTCATTCTGTCTTGTTTGTTTGTTGTTGTTTTGCTATATATTACATTTTCTTTCTTGTCCATCTNNCTGCTCGTTTTTCTGTCATTTGTAGATTTGTATGCTTAGTTCAATTTTTGTGAATCTTAGTAGTGTTCTACTGGATGTTACATTTTTGTGTCCCATCTTTGTTTGCAGCTGTGTAGCATCAACTCTTACTTTTGTTGGTTTTGTTTTTATCTTCCATTGATGTATTTGTCCTATTTGTATGTATCAGATATGACTGCATACTTGAAAGAACATTCTCAAACCCAGTCCTTAGATGATGTTTGATCCTTAACTTAAGAACAATGCCATGTGGAATTTCTTTAGAAAAGGAGTTCAACTTTCACTTGTGAAACAGGCTCTCATATATCAATCCATGACTGTTTGGGCTGTTTGTGTGTGTGCCTGTTTTTTTTTCTGTTTCTTATTTTCAAGTAATTTTACCAGCATTCTTTCTGCAGCCTTTATTATCACATAGTATCCTGTTGAGTACCTTTTTTTTTAAATGTATTCTTTGCCTGAGTATGTGCAGCTGGAGTGTTGTAAAGGCATTGTTGGCATATTACACCAGGAAACAAAGTACTATCTAATTAAGGTCAAGGGCCTTCAAAGGAAATTAGTCAAAATTTGAAATCCACTCAAATATTTGACACTTTTATAGTATCCCATTTTGAGGGTTTCAGTTTTCCTTTTTGCCTTGGTGTTCTGTAGATGTATTAAATTTTCTATTCATATCACACCACCCAGACTGTTTCATAGGAAGTCAATTTCATGCTGCAATTTCTTTGGACACTTCACATTCTAGTGACATCTGCATATGGTAGTCTTCATTACTCAGTGAACATTGAACCACATCTGGTAGTAGAGTCTAGTTTATTGTTATACTAGAAGCTCTACACATACATTCCGTGATTTTGTGATGTCTTTAATACTGATGAATTAGACAATTTACAATCAGAAGTAAAAAAAATCTTTGAGTCTTCATTAAACTTGGTAAGAGTTTCTTTAGCTACAAAAATGTTTGAGGTACTGCAATTATTCAAGAACTTATTCAGACGAAATCTTTAAGCCACACAATGTACGGGTTTGAAAAAAAATGCAAGGTTTTTGTATTACTCTGAAGATATCGCCTTCTGTTCATGTAAAAACCACAAATAGATCTACTTGCAAACAGTAGCTGTTGACCTTTGAACTGTTATTCACACTGGCAACAAGCCAATGAATCACTCTGTTCTTGTCATCATAGAAACGGAAGGAAGAAGTACGATTTTGGAGGAGAAAGAACAAAAGATGGAATCATCGAGTGGATGCAGGAGTAAGTGAAATGTGTGACTGATGTGCCATGAATATTCATGATTTCTAGCTCTCATACATTCAATATGCACAAGTCCTTTTTTGCTCAGTCCCATCAGCTGAACATGTGGTATCAGGTCACGTAACACTATATAGTATATACATCAGGTTTTTGTCAGACAGTAATCATTCTGAAAGATTAACGATGGTTTAAGTGTTGGTGAATGTGATGTAATCTACTTACCTAGCTATCCTTAATGGTGAATTATATTTATCACTGGTCTTGCTTCTAGTTGTTCTGTGGCTTGGCTCAAGAGCGTAATTACAGCCCTGGACCATGTGGGAATCTGCTTTAAGATTGGCTGTACTTAGTGTATTCCACATTAGTATAGATGATAATCCTTGCTGAACTGAACTCTGCACAGTCGATCAGTATTACTAGGAGGGGATAATCCTTCCTCTTTCAGATCAGCTGTGTTCTTTGTAGTTCCTATGACTGAAGAGGATTGTACCTAATTGTTTAGAATTTTTCGTTGCAATTGATACACTGTGTGGACTTTTTTGTCCTCAAGGTGAAGAATAATCACACACTCTGATGGAGCTTGTGTACATCTACTTCTATAGCAAGGTATATTTGTACCCACTTTCAATATTGATAAACAGGTGAACAAGCAACACTGAAACTTGTAGTATTTATGGTTCCTAATGCAGAGCATTTCTCCTTACTTTTCCGTCATTATTCTTACAGTCAGTGGTTACTCACCTTCTAGTTTTTGTGTCTTAAATATATTTCTTCCTTTTTGGCCGATATTTCTTTAGTCCTCAACCCCCCAAAGAACCGGAAAAAGAAGCAGAATGGAGCGATGAGGAATCAGAAGTTGTCCATCTCTCAGATGATTCTTTTGACCCATACCTCTTGGAACATAGCTCTGTGTTAGTTATGTTTTATGCGCCATGTAAGTGCTAACTTTTAATTTCATTCTGTAATGTAACTGTGCTTCGTAACAAATCAATCATTGGTCACCGACTGATTTCGTGCATTCCTTTCCTTCCTTTTTTCATGTGTAAGCCTTTTACCCAACTCATGTAATTTATTTCTGCTGAATTGGTTTTAAAAGCCCCGATGCTTCAAGGAGTAGAATTAAGCTAACAAAGCATGGATGGATATGACATCACATGTTTCGCTATTTGTGGATTTCCTTTTTTTTTAAAGGTGAAAAAAAGCAAGTATCTCAGATGTAATTATGTCACTTAGTTTGAAGTTAAAACATCTCGGCAGGTAAAATGTCAATATTGTTGGAAGGTTGTTGAACCTCACATCTCATTTGTTGAGTATGGATTGTTTTCTGACAGGGTGTGGTCATTGTAAAAAGATGAAACCAGAATACACAGAAGCTGCAGAACAGCTCAAGGAAGATGGAGTGAGTATTACAGTTTCTCGCTAAAGATAAGTGGTCATTTTTTGTTTTTATTTTTGTCATACCCTGCAGGTACCTGGGTCCAATGACCAAATCATTGGCAGCATTGATAACGTTGGTGTATCCACAATACTGTGCATCATATTTGTGTTGAGGGATCTTACTTGTGAACTACATACACCTGACTACACCCACTCACTTATAGAACCACTAATTTTCTCTGAGAAAAAAATCTATTTTGAAGTAATGAGTGGATTTTAGCAGTCTTTCACAGTGTGTCCACACAGAGATTATGTTGTAATTTTTCACCTAGAAATGTACATACATCTGTTTAGGCATAGTAAGGCAAAAGGTGTGTGTAATGCACCATGCTGAAATAGTTTTGGAGCCAGCACAGTACACCTTCATGTCTTGATTTGTAGTGAAATGGTGGTGAAGAAAAGTTTATGATTTCTGTTAGTGTGACTCTTGTTTTTCACCCCTTTTGTTCGTCCGCAGTTGTCTGGGGTATTGGCAGCGGTAGATGCTACAAAGAGCCCTTCTGTAAGCAGTAGATTTGAAATTAAAGGTTACCCTACGGTGAAGTACTTCAAGTAAGTGAGACACTAACTGTAGTTTTTATTGTATTTTACTGACAGTTGAAGGGGCTCTTAAATATTAAAAGAGAATCATTTTTTCACTGCAGGCATTTCACACCCTATGTCAATATCTTCCTCCTAACTCAATGTATTGCCTTTTGAAGAAAAACTTTTGTGGTCAATAAAGATGATTTCCAGTTGCCTCAAGGTTACCAAAGTGCCACGTAACAGATGAGGCAAATTATTGAAAAATGTCTTTGCTTTGAAATTGAAACCCTCATTAATCTTGAATTTTGACTTTAGTGAAAATAACTTCAAATATTATAGAAATTCAGGTCACCGCTCTCAAACCAGTGCAATTTTTCTTTTAGGACAGTAGAGATTATGAGAAAAACAAACGATATTCAAGAAGTTGTGCCTCGGTGACGTCACAGATAGCCAAAAGTGCAATGAACCATTTTATAATAGATGTTTCTTTAAAAATTCATACCTTCCATGCTATTGAGATGTGGTTTTCACCTACAAAGAGAGAAAAATATGCCTCATTTTTAAGGACTATCAATTGTCTTAAGTGGCCAACACCTTTAACTTACCACAGACTCACTCCATGGGCCTGTTGCTAACATAGTTCTGCTCAGAATACAGTACATCATTGATTGGAGAATCATCAACGTACATTCATGATGAATTTGAACCTGCCTAAAACTCCTGTTTTTCAGACCTGAGTGTGGCTATATCTTGTTGCCAAACTCAATAGGTCATTTCTGTCACCTCATAGTAATTAAATATATCCCACACACATTGCATGTAATAACTCCATCAATTAGACCTCAAGTGTTCAGGTTTTCTGGAGTCGTATTTCAGGGATATTTGTTGTAATGACAATAGGCAACAATATGTAAATGGAGGAGCTTAAGGTACTTTTGAACAAGCTTAATCCACCATAATTGTGCTCTAAATTAATTAAAATTTTAGTTAGCATATATTTCTTGTCTCAAAGTCAGATTGCGACATTCAAACCTTCTCTAGAAACTGCCAGTTATGCTGTCACAGGAATTCATGACTTATCTCTGGCTAAATTATCAAATATTGTTTTTTTTTTTTCAAATTGGAACTTCTTTGATTGTATCAGTTGACTCTAGCATACAAGAGAAATCCAAACAGGTGTAATGATTTCACTGTCACACAACTATGTTAGGTTTTTTTTTTTATTTAAGCACTCCATTGAAACTTTCAGTCTTAAAATTAATTTCATGGAACTAAGTGGTGCCATTTACAAAGTCAAAACAAATTGACTTGGGAGAAAAAGAAAAAAACCCAGCAAAACAGAACAAAGAGTAGACAATGCACATTGTTGGTAGAGTGTTGGTAGCGTGTATCGAAACTGCAACACAACACACTGAATGTAAAATGTAATTGCTGACAATGGAGGAATTGTTTTTGCAAATGTAATATGTGTGGTATTTAGTTTTATCCAATTAAGTTCCAACATGTTGCAAATGTCAACTTTTTTGTTTCCTTTCCTTTACCACACAGAGATGGAGAATTCGCATGGGACGTTAACGAAAGGACCGCAGACAAAATCATCAACCACATGAAAGAGTGAGTAGCACAGGTTGTTTGTCTCTCAGTGAGTTGATGTGACCATCTCTAAGGAATTGAACCTGGGAGGCAAATTCCTCTTTCAAAAAATTTTTGGAGAGGTTTACAAAATCAAGGAGGGATTTGTCACTGGGTGCAGATTCTGCTGCTATGTATTGTGTGTATGTGTAATTGCAGCTGCTACATCAGCTGTGGAAAAAACGTGTGGGATTTCCCCCTTTTCCATCTTTGTGCGGGATTCAGAAGACAACTGCAGAATTCGTGGAATCCCGCACCTTAGTGCGAAAGCTGACATGCTCTCTTGTGATTTGAAAAATATTTACGTGTATGAATAGGCCTTTGTTGAAGAAAGGACAAGTGGGCTAAAATAATAAAGACCACCCACACGTGTGCACTTCAAGCAGCTGTTGTCAACAACACTGTATTATATTAACATATCTTGTTGAATGCAAAGGCCACATATAAATGGAGTCTCCCTCTCATAAAGTGATTTACTGTTGTTGTCCACAAACAACTTCAGAAGACTTGAAGTATCAGTAAAAAAGGTGGTCTGGTGAAAAAAAAAATGAAAGGGACCGCTTCTAGCAGGTATTCTGTGAAATGATACTGAATAGAATTATGTGTAGATTGTTTTGTTCGCAGCTTCATTTAGCTTAAAACAATTTGACATGGCAATTGAGTGCAAGTCTTTGTGCTGCCAAGTGTAACATTACATACATTCTAGAACTTGATAATCTGAAAGTCCCCCAACAATAATAATTGGTTTAACAATTTCTTTCTTTTCATTACATTGCTTGTTTCATTTCAACAGCTTGTACATGAAAGCAAAGCTTTTAGATAAAATAAACCTTTGCTTACCGATTCTGTTTGCATAGTTGTCATGTAAATGCCGTAAATGCATGATTACCAGATGGGCACATTTTGATATGTTTTTGCAGCCCCAAAGAGCCTCCCCCTCCCCCACCCCCAGAAGCAGACTGGAGTGAGGAAGAAACAGAAGTCAAAATTCTCAACAGTGACACCTTTAAGACTTTCACAAAGAAGAAAAAGCACAGCTTGGTCATGTTTTATGCACCATGTAAGAAATACTTTGTTTGTTGTATTTGCTTTTACAAAGTTTTGTGATGTATGGCTTGAATAATTTATTCTAAGGTATTTTTCAACTTTATACAGTATTTTCAACTTTTTGCAGCATCTGGCTGGGTCTATTACATTCTGTGTGTAACTGATATACCAGAGAAACACACCCATTCAGTTTAGTTTGTATCAACACCTTACACCTTGCTTACCATTAATGTCGCTGACCTGTCCCTGTTCTTGGACACCACCCCTCTTCTCTTTTTGCTGCAAAGTTTGAAATTAGTATTCTTTGTTGGTGAGATGTTGATACCATTGTAGTAGCTTGTAGCACAAGTTGTTGTCTTATTTTTGATCTGCTATTTTGTGGTTCAGGGTAACCTCTGTTCTATACATTTCCCTCTGTAGGGTGTGGCCACTGTAAGAATGCCAAACCAGAATTCTCAACAGCTGCTGAGGAATTAAAAGATGAACTCAAGGTAGGCAAATAACCCCAAGGGATTGGTGGGGGTCCCTGAACCCTTGGACCTTGTTCACCCCATCCTTGTTACATGCCTGCTACACAGTTTACCAATTATTTTAGTCGAGGAGTTGGTATTTAATATATCTCCTGATCCAATAATCAGTCATTTCACTACGACGAAGGTTTTACCTCAATTATTGGTCAATGCTTCGTTTCACTTCTCAGTTATGTTCTATTTTTTTCTCCACTTTTTTCTCCACCCTGCATGTGTTCTTTTTCTTCTTCTCTATCATCCTCTTTCTCTCATAACGTAACAGGTATCTTTGCCTGTTGTTGGAATTCTTGTGTTATACCATTAAAGAACCATAGACTGATGACAGGCAATGCCAGATAGACGCTAAAGAGTTCATACTTGATAAAGTTTTGAATCTACCATAGTGGAAGTTGAAATAGTGTTAATTATTTAGGGTGTCATGAGTCATATGTTTCATTATGTTTGAAGCTGTCAGTAAAGTGTGGCTGCATGTATTTAGCTGTTGATGTTTCATTGTCACATTTCACATCAGGCTGCATTTGTTGCCATGGACTGCACCATCGATACCAACAGACCTATCTGTGAAACTTACGAAGTCTCTGGTTTCCCGACCTTCAAGTACCTCAACTACGGGAAGAACCCCGAGCCTTACTCTGGAGGAAGGGTGTCATCTGACTTTGTCAGGTTTATGCAACAGAAGATAGATCCAGATTCAGTCGCCCCAACTCCCCCTCCACCTCCGGAGGAAGACTTTTTCTTGACATTAGATGGTGGAGAGAATGTGAAGCAATTGGGCAGTGATTTTGACGAGTTCATCGCGGACAAAGAGGCTGTACTTGTCATGTTTTATGCACCCTGTAAGTGTCTCTTTCATTATGTCATGCCGAGTGCAAAGAACTTGGTCACTGACATTACCAAAATTGCAGTTGCTTTCATGAGAAACCTTGCCAAGTTTATTCTTTGAGTGCCTACAAAACTTTTCATAAATGTGGTGGAGCTTTGTGTCTCACTGTGTAGAATACACACCTTCAAAATGTTAACTGCAAATTTTACCTTAGAAGGTGTGCTATATAAATGTGTGGAAGAAGAGCATAACAGGAGTAGCCATGCATGAATCGAAACCACCGCTCAATTTAAGTCCTGGTAGGTTTGCCCCAAAGATTGAACAGTGTGAAATTACTTTTTAGTCACATAAGCTGTTCACATGCTCTGCGTGTGTTTCTACATTGTCATATGGCATGTTTCATTACATTCGCACCATCGCTCAGGAGTGACCATCTAGCTGAAATAAGTGGAAAGAGAATCACTTTAGTAGATTAAATTCATCAACTAAAGTTAAAGTGCTTAGAAAATCTTACAATTCATCTCTTGGGGATGAAGGATCGAGTTTTGTACCTTTTTGAAGCTGAAACTGTTCGGTAGACTTTTGAAAACTTTCACCATTGTTTTGATGTTTCTCATGTTTCAGGGTGTGGACATTGCAAGAGGATGAAACCAGCCTATTCAGAAGCTGCTACCAGAGCTCTGGAGTTGGGAGTAAGAATAAGCTAGATTGCTTTGGCTGGGGGTTGTACCTGCAGTGAGCACTTGGCCCTCTCTCATTTCCCAGAGAAGTACCTTCAGTGGATGCTAGGTGGCAGCCTCCCTCCCCCTTCCTGGGATAGTACTTGTGGGTAGGCACCAGTCCCCTTCCCAAGGGTAGTACCTACAGTGGGCACCAGTGGCATCTGTCCTTCCATGAGAAGTACATATAGGGAACTCTAGGTGGCACCTTTTCTCCCCTTCCTGCTTAGAGCCCACAGTGTATGCCAGGTGACAGCTTCCCTTCTAATAGTCGTACTTAACAGGCCGACTGAGTCTAGTTTTTCATCTTGTTCTCTAAGTGTGTCATAGATTTGAACAAATTTATATTAATATATCACAATACAAAACTATGGTATTATTGCCAAATATTTTGCCTCAGAGGTTGTCCTTTCAGGTTGTGATATTTGGTTGTATTTAAAAGTGCAACTTTGGTGTAATCTTAAGGGAATCCAAAATGTTTCTGTTGTAAAATGTCATCCTTTGTAACTTCAACTTCACACAAATAGGTCCAATATCTTTTCTTGAACCATTCTTGTTTTTTTTTTTTTTTTNNCAGGTGAATGGAATATTTGCTGCAGTTGACGCAACTGCTCACTCTGATATCTCAGGAAAATTTGGCGTCAAAGGTTTTCCAGCGATTAAATTATTTCAGTGAGTACCATTTATGGTCATCCGATTTCTATTATTGGGATAAGTTTAGTAAATCAATGACTAAAGCCATCTCTAAATTAATGCAAATTTGTGTGAAACTTTACATTGGACATACCATGTTATGGAAATTATTCTTACTGGTTTGGTTATAGGATTCAGGAGTCACAGATGTCTCAGTATTGGTCCAGTGGCAGCACCAAAGGGAGGGGCGAGGGGGTGTTTCTCCCGAGTTAGAACCTTCACCAGTTGCTCCCCCCACTCAGCTGAGGTCACCTGACAAATACATGTGTACATTTATTCCCAGTTTATATTCATGATATTGCATTTACCCTTTGTTTTAAGAAGTGCAAATACGTAATTTGTCGCTCAGAGATACCTAAAACCTCAGATTTTCTGGGGGTCTTTTTCCTGATCAGCAACTTCCAACACATTTTGCCTCTGGTTCCCACCAGGAGTCAGTAGTTTTTATGTGGTCAAGTTGTGTTGGATGAGGCACTTTGAATCAAAGCATACCTACAGTGAGAATTACATTTTCACCCAGAGATATGTTAAAACCTCAGAACTTCTGTGAACTTTTCCCTCTCTGGTAACCCAAGCCCATGGACCCACAAAGGGTCGTAGTTGCCCCTTGACACTTCATACGAAAAAACAGTGAAAAATGGTAAAACATATCAGGTTTGTTGAAATGATATACAAGTATCATAATGAATTATGCATTCTCATTTATTTGTTCTTGGAACACTTTGCAAATATTGGTAGGATTGGACCCCCTCATTCAAGCTCCCTGGTTCTACCAATCATGACCAGACAACTTCCCCTCGATCAATTCCCACCCCCAATGATTCCCAACCCCAGGAATTCCTACAGGGACAACCCCCATGACAATTCCTTCAGAGCAAGGGTCAGGGGAATTGTCGGGAGGAGTTGTCTGGTGGGGGAAGGACAGGTGAATTGGTCAGGAACCCCACTGCCACGTTAGATTTGCAGACCAGATGGAATGACAATCCATACTGTTGGTAACATATTTGACATTCACATAATGATCATGTTAAATGGCTGAGAACATCCACAAATTCTTAATTTCATCATAAGAGAAATGCCTAAGTGAATCCTCTGTCAGGATATTTGTTCCGTTTCGAGTGAAGACGTCTTTCGATATATAACGTCAATTTTGCCTTGTCCTTAGGAATGGACAGTTGACAAAGGACTACCAAGGGGATCGCTCGACTGAAGATATGCTCGCCTTTATTCAAAAGTGAGTTGCACTTTCAGAGAATGATATCTCTTCACTTTCCTGTTTTGCCACATTTACATTTCATACTTTTGAATATAGCATCTAAGTGTCAGTAAGCATGGCCTATACGTTTATAGCTCACACCAGGTAACTGGTGTGAGCTATTGTGATGAGGCTCCGTCTATCTGTCTGTCTATCTGTCTGTCTGTCTGTCTGTCTATCTGTCTGTCTGTCTGTCTGTCT
>VJOZ01039875.1:0-14196 GCA_009801055.1 Stichopus horrens | reverse complement strand
TTTTTACCTTCATTATTTTCCTACCACTTACTGTGACTTGCTTCTTCCTTAAACTGTGACACAGGTACGATGTCATACAGTCTGTTTTTGTTCAGACTTAGTGTGATTATTTTTACTGCCTCCAACAGCAGCTCTCTGATTGCTGTTTTTCAGGTTCTGGTCAACTGATGCTGGCCACAACCATTTCTCTCACCTATTTTTATTCTTTTTTGCACTTTGATGATGATGAGGTATAACATCATAAAATCCAACCACTCCCCACGGACGGGTCTTAAAGAGGCCTACGCTTCGCATCCTCCCTAGTATATCATCGTCTTCGCCTCCCCATCCCCAGTATACATTGGGGAAGCCATTAAAATCAGCTATTTGTGTTCTGGTGAAGCCGGTAACAGCTCCGAAGAAAAAGCTGTATAAAAGCCTGGAAGTACAGAAAGCAGAAAAAAGAATGAAAACTTGACAGTGCTTAACTTCATCAAAACTGATAAGAGAAAAAAAAAAACAGCATTTTTTCACTGACTGCTTACTGGTTGGAAAAGCAATCACATAAAATAGAAAAAGAGCTAAGGTGGCAAAGAAATAAATAAGTCCTAGAAAGGTTCACATCTAAGTAAAATGATTTGGGGGTGACTAAAATAAAAATATAACAATGTAAACTGTAGACTCACTTGTAGCCCCATCTGTCTGCACCAGATAAGAAGTGCTTTGGCATTCCGCTGCAACCATAATAGTTACCATGGTTAAGAGGGATATGATCAACATCGTGAAATATAAAACAGTCCCACTGGGTGTAATTAAGAGCTTCTAAATAACCAACGTTCATTAACATGGCTCGGTTGAATTCCAGTTCGTTGGCCTGTGAACGAAAAAATAAAATGAAGAAGAGTGATAACATATTGAGAATCGATCTTGAAAAGTCTGCCATCCCAACTATACCAGCAATACTACACAGGTCTAAACATCTATGGGNNATTGCAACTTTCAAGAAACACCTTAAAACTCACCTTATGCGTGAAGCTTTCCAGTAGTTTTTTTTTATTGTTTCCATACTGCGCCTTGAGCACCCTGTAGGGTGGATATGTGTGCATTATAAATCTCTGTTATTATTATTATTTATGTTGAAGTTGTTAGATACACATGGTGCCTGTGGGACGTACTCCTTGGAGTAGAGTAACATCGGTACGTGACATCATTTGATTCATACTTCTTTTTTTTTTTATTTCAATTTATACTGATGTTGGTCACTCCAGTCCCTTAATTGCTACTTGTGTGTCCTTCAGCACAATGCATAAATTCATCTCAAATCCCAACAACTGCAGTACAACTTTCACCAGATACTGTTAGATAACAAGCCCTTCACAGCCCACAATTCATTACAGAATGTTAATACCTAACCCTGTTTTAGCCTATTCAACAATTCTGGCAATGCTGGATGCTCTAATTATCATAATTATTCATCTGCAAAAAATTTTTGTAAAGAAAGATTTGGTGACTATGCATAGTGGAAGTTTAACCAATGAGACACCCTACACGACAGAAAATCTTCTACAAGATTCACAGAGCTAAAGGAGACATGTTGTCTTGTCTTTGGAGTGATAACAAGCTCTCACCTGCTCAACAAAGAAAATGCCAAACTCCAAATACTGCTTCTTCAGGAATGGAACTAAATGACGAAGAATGATGGGAAGATGAACAAATCTGTCTCGGAACGGAACGATGATAGCGACCTGAGGAGGCAAACAAAGTCAATTGCATAGAACTGAACAAATGTTTCCATCTCTTAAACTTCAAAGAAAGAAAACCTTCTTCATGACTTTACCACTAAAACTTCTTCTCAGGATCGTAGCCAAGTCAGATTCGTAGGGAGGATATATACAAATAAGGGCTGGAACATTTCTTATGATGTTAATAATTTTTTCCATCGAAAGACTTCTAGAATGGCAAAACACATTCTTTAAAGGGTTAGTGCCACTCTAGTCTATTCTCTCCTACAGTATCTCCCTACAGTCCCTGACTATGAGCCCGCTCCTTGTCCTTACCTCCATTTTCACAGTAGAACAGTACAACATTAGAAGAATGGTACATACTGATGCTGTGCACCTTTTCTTCTGAATGAAGTGAATGGGCGAATGACATCACATTCCTCCTTTTGCTATTTACACCAACGAATTTGGAAATCCAGTGAAATTTGTCAAGATCGTGACATACCTGCCATAACATCAGGGCAGACTTACTACTTTGTTCACTTTATTTCTTCTAATTTGGGCTTGAAATTTTGAAACTCACAACAAAGATATATATCACGGGAAAAATAAAACGAAAAATCCTAATGGTCATATTTCTTTTATGTAAAGCACGAACACTATTAGCACACATGGGCAGTATTCACAATGGTCCTTGTGGAATTATGTCTCCTGCGGTGTTGTAAATTTGCGGGAACTGCTCTCCTTTGAGAGAACAGATCCAGTTGGGATGAGATCTGTGACTCCCTGCAAATTTCGTTTCCACGAATCCATTCCACATATATATATATACGACCCATGATAACCATAGAAGGGTAGGCTGAAAGAATATATTTTTAAGTGTCTCAACCATGCGGTCATCGATGGGAGTATTCCATATAAGAAAGAAACAGTCAATGAGCCATGACAACATAGTGCACTAGCATTCCATGAGGAAAGAAGAAGGCAAATTGATATCTCTCTCTACCATGATGGTTTCCTAACACAAATTCGTCAAAGCGACTCTCACATTTCAGTTTTATTACAATATATGCTGAAACGTGACAATACCTTCCACCTTGGCATGCATACTGCTGGAATCCAGTGGCCTCCTGGTACATACCAGTAATCATCTCCTACTTTCATTGCCTCTGAGAGGAAATCTTTTAGCGACACTCCCCTCTGGACGGCCTTGTTATTGTGCCTGTACACCGCTCTTACATCGTGAGTGGCATCCGATGTAAACTTCCTGACGTCGTATAAATTTTCTATAATTTGGTGAAAGAAATGAGTGAGGACAAAGAAAGAGTGAGACTGAACTGTTCACCATTACTATAAAACAAAATCTATTTCTTTTCAAATGGAACCTGTTAGTAAAGCTATCAAACTTGCAAAAGATGTATTCAATATTTAGCCATGATTTTGTTTTATTTTCATTTCCCAGAGATTTTGTTACAATAAATAAGCATTATTTGAATTAAAAAGTAGACATTCAATGCAACCATTTCAATCTTTAGTAACTCATAAATAAATTTAAAGCCTTTCAAGTTTCCTCCACATTACAGATCTTTTCTAAAGATTAGCGCTGCCACAACACACACTACATCATAGGCAATTTTGCTTCCACCTCATTGTACAACACAGCACATATTGTGTCAATATATTGCGAATAAACTGTTGGCCAAGTCTCAAGCTAGGACAGATTTGATTGATAATACAAAACCCTCGGTTTTGGAAGGATCGTCAAAGTTTCAAGGTTTCGTAATCAATGCTTTGATAGGTTTAGTATTTACAATAAGTCAACATTAATATCGAAATATTCACCAAGCAAGTTTCCTATAAAATGAAGTCTGTTTGCATAGGAAACTACATACAGTACAGCATTAAATTCCTTCACAATGCACTCAATTTACTTATTACTTTAGAAATATTATGAAAATTAAAAGAATGGTACCAATAAACAGTCCAGAAATAACAAGTGATGTCATTTGTGGACCATATCAACATCAAAATACAGAATACCACAAGTTAAACAACTATAACATACTGTATTACAACACTTTACACACTGGCAGCTGAATGTCTAAAAACTACTAATATATTGCACAAACTTGCAATTCATATCTTGGTCTACACTTGCACGAAACACAGAGGGAAAGACAAAATCAATAATTTTTAAAGGTTTGTTTGTTCATAAAATGGTCAGGTGCCGAGTATATAAATACTTGGATATTGATGTATTGACTCAATAACTCGATATACACACAAAATGATGGGAAAAATCAACACAGAAAGCTCACGAAAAAGTCGTGACAGATGCTGTAAATGTTGGTCTACAGTATGTGACTACAACCACTCCAAAACTGGCATTTACCTCTAAATATTTCTTCCTCCACATGCTTCAGGTCAATTTCACTCACATCAATTGATACGTTAGTTCCTAGAGAAAAAGATGTGAATTATCAACAAAGAGAATTTTGTTAAAATGTATCACGTGCAAGAAACGTACTGTATGTCAGGGATGAACACAAAACAAGTTGTGAAGGGCAAATACTGTACTTATTTACCGAATCATAATTTACAGTATTGATTTAGAGACTGTAGGGTCTTGAAAGTACACACACAGTGTTGGAACACAGTCCATGAGGGAATACGATAATAGCTATTAAGAAACACACAAAAGGATTGTATCTAGGAAGAGAGCTTCATAAATTCATTTGTACCTGAATGCACAGACTTCAGGGGAGAAATTTCCTTTTTTTTTTTGAAAATTTCCTAGAACAATGTGTCATATTAACACCCCAGCTATTAGATTTTGCTCACATATTTGGTCCTGGTTCATGTTCCTTATTGCTTTTCATATCAAATCTCTAGGGGTGGGAGGGATGAGGCATCACTTGATCTCTGCCAGACGGCACACTGTCTAGTGTGGAAATGCAAAAACTCTGATTTTGATAGCAAAGAAGATGTTGTGTGGAGATAGGCAAGGAGTGGAGCAAAGGACATTGCCAAGGGTGTAACTTGTAACAGTTCTGATTTACAATTCCCTGTGGACGATGATATAAACCGCTAATCATGGGTGGAACAACTTACTATAAGAAGCTACTGTAGGAGGTTGCTCCCAGAAAATCTGTGCATTTGTGAGGGAAATTTTGGCCCTTGAGGAAATTTTACCTGCCTTCTTCTCTACATACAGAAATATTAAAAGAAATTGTGGAAAATGGAGCCTCCCTTCCCAGGACATAAACACATTTTCCAATTTGAAGCACTGCCTGTAATACTTTAAAGATGCTTCTACTGTAAGTGAATGCCATGCAGGTAAGGTGGAGGAAAATCACTCTTTCAATTACACAAAAGACATTGATCCTTTATTAAAATGATACTCTAGTACTGCTAGAGTAGAGTTCTCTCACACTGCAAAAGAAAGACAACCTCATACCGCGTAAGCGATCTCATTTCGAAGGTATTTTCTCGGCTGCTGATGTCATGCCGTTATTCGTACGTTAAAATGAGATTGACTTCAACCTCAGTCTTCTATTGTTCTACTGAGGTTCAGTCTTANNTTCTCCTAAAGTAATTCAGGTGTGTCAATCCAGTGTCTAGGCTTTCTTGAGCTGTCTGGCAAAGAGTATTAGGTGTCATGTCCATCGTAATACATGGGTAATCAGGTATGAAAGAGGGTCAGTTGAACGTTTAACACATTTTTAGCACGATGATAACGTCATGTAATTACATACTGTACATACAGCAGTTTGGATAATCTGCGACATGTTGCAAGATGTATGAGCACTGTCCTGTTTTTTGGTTGGTGGTGACTGAAATGAAGTAATGTACAGTAATCTGTGCATTGAGTGAGGGAGCTTGTGGAAAATTGCAAATGGACATCTCTACCTTTTCCCAAGTTGCTACCGTACCGATATTTTGAAATTTTACTGTAGCCTGAACGAGAGAGCTTACTGTATGTACAGTACACAGAGTTGTACACTAGTGCAAAAGTCATTAAGTACAGTATGGACCATACAGAGGAATTTCATGTGATGTCACACTAGTGAGACTGCCAGGCATTGATGAAGGACAAAGCACACATGCAAAAGGCCTACAGTAAGACTAGGCCTCGATCTTACAGCACACACACGCACCACTAAACCATAGATACCACTGTAACAAAGTATCCAATTGCCTAACAAAACCAAGATGATCATGATTGTGTGAAACTGGTGAAAAAGCCCCTCTTAAGTCACTGTGCATACAAACAGAGCTCATCCGAACTTGCCTGGTATTCAACCAGGTAAAAATAGATTTCATTTCCTGTGGCAAGCAAAAATCAATTGCTACAGCAAACATAAAATTGCACTCAGTTGGGACAACTACAGTATTTGCATAGTGTGAAAATACTTTGAATGGAGTTTACAGCAAGAATCCTTCGTTTATTTTTTTCTCTAATCAGGATATCACATCGAAATGCAATATGCAACGTGTGAATGCATTCATGAACGCAACAGCAGATTCATAACTGGAAAGAACTTATATCCTCTAAAATGAAGCACAATCACGAAAAAAAAAAATCCTCCCCAAAAACATTGTCAATACATCACAGTCATGCAGTAAACTATTGCTTAAAGTACCAGTTGTGCAACAAGAATCTGGCAATTACGATATTTGGCACTTACAGTGGCAATGTTAAAGTCTAAACCCTGCTTGATAGATTAATACGATGATTTTATGGTGTGAATGATGTATGGAAACAAAACAGACAAAAATGGCAGTTCTGGGGTAATTTGTGTGATGTACAGGCTAATTGGCACCACACCCTGATTACCGCTTCAACAATTAACTTTGCTGTACTGCATTTTGTCTGTCCACATCAGTAATCATACTCTGTGTCTTCTACAGTATGCATGCATGTATAGAAACCTTGTGACCGCCTGTACTATGATGAAACAAGGAGTACTGAATGTTTCACACATAACAATCCAAACACTGCAGACTTTGTAACTTTGAAAGAAGAGAAAGGCTAGACACTCTATCAGAAGTACTTTGGACTGTTGAAACAAACCACCTGTGAACATACAGGTACAGTACATATACTAGATAATTTCAAGCTACAGTACATGTAACCACATTAAATTATACGTTCATGTTGTATAGTCATGCAAAACAAAGCCCAAATAGAGCGTGAGCCATGTAGTGCTGTGGAAATACTGTAACTGTCCGTACTTTAATGGAATGTGTTTACTATTTCTCTTAGTTGTTAATTGATCAATCAATCAATCAGAACAGTGAGAACACCCTTTGCATACTGTATTATCACATACATATTGATATATACTTACTGCTGCCTGGTATGTCTATTTCTGGGCAGATGATGGTTGGTTGACCAGCAGTTACTACAAATAAGGGATTAAAGGTTACAAAAAAAATTAAAAATTATTATTTTAATTATTAATTACTGTACAGCATGTGAAACAGGACACAAAGCACATAATACAAACTAAAACTGTGTTACAGTTTACAGAAATGGCTACTGTACATGTGCAATAATATAATCTTATTCTAAGTTAACATGCAGTTTGTTATGACCGGTGGATGCCATGGCAAGTTTTGGGTCATTGCAATGAATTACACATAGTCCTTAAACATCTAACTGCATGTCAATGAAAGCACACAAAACTGACGGCACAGTACTTACAGCCACCGATGTATGTCCTCTTCTGATGCCGCCTCAGATACCCTCTTGTGTCGTCATAGAAACCCAAGAACATGCCAGCAATCCCCCTGCCGCGAGACCTCTTACTACCATAGTAACTCCCTGCATTAAGAAATTGAAATGGAGGTACAAATTGGAACATGTACTGCATTGTACAGTATGTTACAAAGTGCACTGACCAATATCTTTAAATTAATCTCTAACAGCTGATGGCATAGTGGGCATACTTTTGCAAGGTAGCATACATCTGTTTCATAATATTAGAAGTTCATAATTGTGATTGCATGAATGAAGAACATAATGTGGTGAGTACATTAATGTGATGTAAGTACATAGTGAAGATAACCAAGTTGTACAGTACAGTGCAAATGATAACATACATTTTTTTCAACACCCTACACAAATATCAGGACTGTAGCACTATTTAAACCACAGCAGAAAGCGTACAAGTGGTGATGTCCAGTTTGAGCTTGCGCACCTTCCAAATCCTTACGTGTTATGTTGTGCATGTGTACTGTACTGTAGGTCTAAACTGCAACTGGCGATACACTGTACGTAGGCACTCCTCACATAAGGGTTAAGGGGATGAACCAAGGAGCAGCAGCACTAATTTGATAATCAAGTTTAGCCCAACATAAAGAAAAGAAGGATCAGGGACTGCTTCAACATTTTCAGTTGGATAATGACAATTTGATTTTGTATTCATGTGCATACATGTGCAAAAGAATTTGGAGGGGTATTTGTGGGGTTCACCCAATACACACAACCATAAACATTGAATATAAACATATAAATGTGCACACCTGTGCATGGTGGCAGAAACCTAGCAACAAGACGTCAAAGTTAATACTGCACTATATCCCGGCCTGTAAAAGATCAACAGGCAAATCACGGGTCACAGACTGAAAACAGATACAGAACAGTACAGGAAAGTACAAACAGCATGTCCTGAATAGTAACAATGTCCCCAAAGACATTGCCAACATTGTTCTATGGATAATGGTAGATTCCTTTTGCATTTAGAACTGAGTATCAATAGGTGGATGCAGTAGTCAAGTCCTCTACAGCATGATTCATGGCTGTGAAGGTGTGTAGACTATCATTCTTTGGTATGTGCAGCATTCACTAAATACAGTAGTTATGACCACCAAAATGGTACACTTGGGCCTGTACAGTACTGTACGTCACAGTGACAGATCTGTTGACTCTGCTACTGTACTGTGGCCTTAAAAGGAAATAGAGCGTTTATTTTAGAGAAAACATCCATATTTTTTAAACCAATGTTTGTATGGTAGACATACCGTAGAATGATAGATTATTCAATTAAGAAGGAAGGACAGTCGTCTTCTTTCCCAGAAATAAGCTTCTCACAGATAAAGAGAAATTCAGTTATTTCTTCCTCAACACTAATTTGTTCACCCAANNTGAATGGTTTAACAATGATTATTGCTATTTTCTTTTGTATGTCATGTTGGTGTATTCTAAATGCCCTATTTCCCTTTAAATGTGAGTTTCCTCTAGGGATGCACGGGATATCTGGTCTGGACCCTCAGGCTGGATCGCAAAATAAAATCCAGTTCAAGTTCCGGCTGGATATTTTCAAAGTGCGCAGTCAGGTTTTGCCCAACCTTTCAACTATCTGGCCAGAGAACATTGATGAGAGCAACAAATAAAAAGCACATTATACGAGGAAAAACCTGTTGAATAATGACAGTGTAAAGCACAATACCTTGACAATTTACCAAACTTGTTACCTTATCTTGGTAATGAGGATTAAAGAGGAGTAACAGAGAACTGTACAGCCTCATTTGGGTGAAAACATGGGGCAGGAAAAGAGCAGTGGAACAGCAGACAGCAGCTTGCCTGTAGGCCTCATGTACTGCAGCTACTGCATGCCACAGGTTTGAATTAAGATACTGTAAACCATATTAAAAAAGTACACCAAAGAAATTTCCTGCTTTTGAAGGATCTCTCTATGTAGTACAAGGCAACCACAAGTATGGTGGCCGGCCGGGGGGAGTCACTTCACCCAGAAGTGACAGTTTTAAACTAACCTGTTTTGTATAGCATACAGGTAGCTGCAGTAAACTATAAATTTGTTCCCTCAAGATTCCATTTCAATTGCACCCAAAATAGAGATACCATGATTTGCAGTAGCAACAGTATATTGAAGCACAATCATAGCATGAAGGGACAGTCACAAGGCCATTTCCATGTACAGTAAGATGTTGCATTTTTAAACATACAGTATATACTGTAGACACCTTGCAGTGACAATTCTAATTTTATAAAAGCATTGTAAAAATTCCATCTGGCTGGATTTTATCTGGCTGGATTTTATCTGGCTGAATATCAGGTAAGATCTTGCCAAATGATACAGTTCTGGCAGGATCTAAAAAGTATGATTATGTACTGTACATCTCTAGTTTTTTCCAAACTTTTTTAACCGTACCTGTAACGTGTATCTCTTGAGTGTCAGAACTCAGAAGACTTGAATTTTCCCATTGGTCGAATGTTGAATGACTATCTTATTCCTTGCCAATGAGCATAAAAAGCAATGGACAACACTGTACATACCAATTTTGAACTTTCCATTGATCTAGTGTGACCTTCAACCTCCTACACAAAAAATGACAAAAATCATATATACTATACTGTACTCATCAAGTGCTACAGTACTTTTGTTACCAGTTTTAACTTCTAGCAGCATTCAGTTGAGGTTTTCCTACTTAAAGCTCAGAATGACCTCAATCTTTGACCTCCATGAAAACCAATTGGGATCACTGTACCCACAATGGATCACCACCACACCAACTTTGAAGTTTAAACACCTTACTCTTTTTGAGATAGATCTCTATTGCGTTTACAAGCCGAGGTGTCACACATTTACACTATGGTAACTTACTGTATGCCTTTGGTAGGAAATTAAATGTCAAGTAAGGTGACAAGTAACCAAGTAAAATCACAATTAGTCGAGAGTCGAGACATAACTGTGTAGGGAAGTGATGACAATTGTGAACAACAACAAAACCCACTGTAATGATGTTCAAATATCAATTATCTTTAAAGAAACACAAAACAAATTTGACTTGGAATGCTATATAGTTACTGTACTACCAACTGTGTGCTACAGTACCTGTGGCATCATGGTTGCTGGAGCATACTACTGTACAGTAATTCAATGCACATCCAGCCCTACAACAAAACTCCATGCATTGTGGTGTACAATACTACAATGTTGCCTTTTATTTAGCTACTATACATGTTCTACTGTACATGTATTACCCAAATCTGAAAATGTTTCATTTTGAAGAAATTAGCTTGCTGACTTACTGTCACTTTCACTCCGTTTTAAAACAAAGATTCCCCATGCAAACTGATTCAGATAAAGGTTGCAAATTGAATCAGTCTACAAGGTTAGTGTTACATCATGAATGCCATCCATAAATAATTCACAGTACCAACTTTGCATGCAGGCTTTCTAGCAAATCTTTTGTCTAAACAAGCTCACTTTAAGTAATCCTCCCTCCCAAGAGAAGTCTCTTAAGTCTTACCAGTCATTTCCTGACAAGTATGATACTAGTATATATAGGACAATGTTTGCTGACTGTCAAGTCTTTATACTGCAGCACACTCCCAAAGGCAAAGATGAATGTCTACCTGAAGGCAGAAATCTGGCCTTTTTTAATTTTCTTGAAAAACAGCTTGAATAGGTGAGCTAACTTGCAGAGTCTTATTTATCATGTACTTTCCAAAAAGTGTAAATAGATGTATGTGATCTCAAAAGCGTGCACTGTGATGTAAAGTTTACCTTTAGTAAACAGATAAAATCCACCACAATTCATCATGGTAAATGGCAATGTACAGGTACTCCAAGAAAGTTGATAGCTCAATGGGTATGACAAAAACAGCACTTTGGGATAGGAAGCTTTTACCTAATAATTTGCTTTGGAATTATAGTACCACACCCACAATTAATGTCTGGCACATACCCTTACAATTACTGTCTGGCACAGTTTGCTACAATAACTTCTGTTGTTGGTTGATTAAATCCACTTCAAGGGTACTTGGCCTCAATATCAAGAATTAGAATTCAAATACAGCATACCTAACCAGTTTCTTTTCTACTTAGTTAAGCAAAAGAGCTTCAGACATTCATATTTAAATGGAAATGTACCTTACAGTACTCATGTATACTTGTCTCTCATATTGAAATGTTTCCCCGCAGAGGCCTACAATCACAGCAGGAAATTTGCAGACTTACTCTTCTCTACTGATATACAGTACAGAACAAAAGCTGCTTCTCTGTGCTCAAGTCACAGTACAGTGCACGTACAGTACTGTACTTAGGCTATGAAGGATCAAAGAACTAAATTTACCGGGACCTTGCTACAGTATGAGCTACACAGTATGCGATATAAAACTTACTGTAATACACATACATGTGCATTCTACCAGGCACTGTATCTCTCCTTAATTAATGTTCAGTAGGCCTAATTAGTACAGACTAAGTTGATGCATTAATTGGTCACTACCAACAGTATACAGTAGCACTGACATACTGTATTCTTTGTCATGGCTTTGCAGAAGTTGGACATTGTTGGTCCTGCATACTATACGATCTAACAGAAAAATGCACTTAAGTCAGCCTTTCAAATCTTCAAAATTTACAATGACACACAGAGAGTACACTGCTGCATGTACTATACAGTAGGTCTACATAATATTGTGTACAGTATGTGGTACAAGCGATTACAACGCTTGGATGGAGCAGTTCCATAGGATGATAAATTATTGCTGGAAACATTTCACAAAACTTTTTTGTGGTCTTTGTCCAAATGAACGAAACGTTTCTTCAGAAATTGCTTCTGTCACTTTTTTAAATTTTTGTTAACCTTAGTTTGTCCCAATTTTGATAATACAATACATCTGTGTTCAGGATCTCCCTATGTCACCTAATTTTTATCTGTTTAGCATCAGGCCTTGAGTTTTAGATTTTCCAGGAGTGCTACAAATCACACTTCTCAGGAAATTAAGGATTGTGGTAGCTGTGCTGTTTTATAAAACTTTCATAGATTGTCTGTGTTCCCATTTTTCTTCTAGGTATGCAAAAAGTCACGGTTTTCACAGTGATTTTAGGCAAGTGATGGTGTGCGATCGCACTCGCATGCCTCAGAATTCAAGGCCTGTAGCATGGCATGGTACGTTTGTCTGTTTGAAGTTCATATGTCATATGCACATGGACAGTGGGTACATGTGCAGGTCACACAAAGAGCAAAGTGTACCTCTCTTTCACAGAAAGTCCGAAGTATGTACAGTACTGATAGCAATGAAGGCAATTTTTGAGCCACAGTACGATATCTTGATGAAGGTAATGACATGAAAAGTTTTCAAAGAGAGCAAACTGGTCTTGCCTCAGATGCACGTGAATCACAAGCAGTTAGTCTCAAGTGGTTGTGAAAACCCAGTTGCGATGGTAATACATACCGTACATTACTGTAGGATAATACTTTCAGTCCCAGAGGACCTGCGTAGGAAAACTTTCAGCAATGATTCAAGGCATGTGCAGGTGTAGATTGGAAGGAGGGTACGTAATCAACTGTTTTCAGCATTCTTGTCATTCAAGCGCAAGTTTCATGTACTATTCGATATCAAACATCTTTTCACAGAGGTGTGTCGGTCAGCATAATGTATTCACAAAGTTACAGGTAAATATTACAAACAACAAAGAAAACATTCTTATCCTTTTTCCAACATGAGTTTCTCAAAACAATCTTCATTCTATTACTTAAAGATCTACATCATAATGAAGGGTACTGTACAGTACATTGCATGCAGCCTAGTATAGACATGCAGGATACTGTCTGTGCCTGTTGGTGGTCATGACAATCCAAATGTTGCTATTTATTCTACAGAGCTCTACGGTACTGGTTGCTTTAATTTTCTCTTACCATAGTTTGAATCCAGAGATGCCCAAAGAGCGAGAGTTGAAAGTGTCGCTAACACCAGAAGTGACCAGATTATCCAATAACTGATCTTCGCGAGATTGTAGCGATCCAGCACCTTCAAGGGGCTGGACGGCTGCTTCTGCGGTGTCTGGCCAGAAACCATCTTCAAGGATTCAAGAAACCAATGGTTGAATCATCTGGAGATACCTTTACCAGAAAAGTGCTGTAACCTGGAGGAAGAAACAATTAGCAGTACACTGTCATAAAGGGCATGATAAACGCAATATATGCTGGGTGCATGAAATGAAACTACAGTATTTAAGCACAAAATCAACTTCAGCATTTTAACATTGTAGCTCTACTGTACATACACTAAGGGTAACAACAATGTGGACATACTGTACAGCACAGAAAAGTAAGCAAATAAAGAACCGCAACAATACAAAATCAACTTCCATGTTCCAGTGTTGCACCTGGAAATTATGGGCCATGGGTACTCATCTATATACCGCCTTGCACTGTGCAGGGAACAGTGTCTCTGTTGCAGTTCAAATATTCTCTACTGCACAGGCTAGTACAACACTTGAATTCAGTGTGCAGTTATGTCCAGATCTATGCACTTGAATGCATCCAATTCCTTTCAAGTTTAACAGTAATTGAAAAACGTTCAGAGAAATTCATAATTGTCAGTGTACAGTAAACTTACATTATTTACAGTACTGTATACAAGGCAAGTTAAAGTGATTGCGTGTGTAGGCAAAAAGGAAAAAACATTGAAATTTCACCTCCAAAAGTTTGGTGAGGCTTTTCGTTACACCATTCA
>VJOZ01039868.1:0-18004 GCA_009801055.1 Stichopus horrens | reverse complement strand
TGTTGAATGAGAACTCTTGATATTTGTCGGGTACAAAAAATAATCGTTCATGTATAAGACAAGACAGCCTCCCCTATATGATTATACAGAATGGTGGGGAATTGTGGTGAAGTAATTTGTGAAAATAAACCCTGATTTCCCCTTTAACTGAAATGGAAGAGAGGATGTTGGCAAACATGATGTTCCATGAAATCACAAAAATTTAACTCATATCTGAAAAGGTAGGAGGAAAGTCTGAGTGCAAGCTTCAGATCACTTTCACTGGATCAACTTCATCGATAATAATGGAAATTAAGACTAACTGATGGAACACTGATAACCGTACCAAATATAGACTGCATCAGGTTAAGGAATCAATAACTGTGGTGTGCTTTTAATGCAGTTCACAGATTTAAAAGAAAAATTAATTTTAAAATGAAAAGAGAATTGATGACAGCCTGTCCTCCTTTCAGAATTGAACATTGAACATTTAGGATGAATAGAATTAAAAGAACCTGGGATAGACCAGCACACATAGGGTGCAACACATACTGTACATGCACTGATACTATTAGAATTGAGCACATTACAGTGTGAGCTACAGAGAACTCTTTCAGAAGATGGCTGTGAGAACTTCTACACTTTTTTTCCCCCTTTTGATTCAAATTTGAGTCAATCATTCAGGGATTAGATTTGATCCTTCAGCCATAAGAGATCAATTTCTTTTAACACTATTAACATCTTCTGCTGGGAACATTAAATTATTCCTTATCACCACTACATGACTGCTATCGAGTACACCAATGACATCACACATATTTGTCTATATTGGTCCCAAATTAGCTAACATTGCAAAACTATTATTGACCTTAAATGCCGACAGTCCCACAATTTACTTCTTGCTTTAAATTACTGTATACATCCTGTATGTACCCAAAGGATGTTCCTGCCAAAAAGTGATTACCACAGACACTCAAACACTGAGCAAGTAGTGCAAATTAAAATTTATGCAGAGCATATTTTACGACCATGTAAAAACAAATTGCATAAAACTTTGTTTACATGCATACAGAAGCAAATTGAACCTAAGATTTGGAGCCAATGCACTCCTCATACTGTTAAACTCTGTGTGGAATCGAAATGCAGTCAGAGAGTTACGACTTACACAAAGCTAAGTGATTAACTCCTAAAAATTGTTACAAACTGAACTAGAAACAAATACATGTAACGGTATATGTCTTGTGGTCTCACACATGAGTGGGGTAAGACTAAGCATGAGAAAATCAGGTTTACATTTGACTTAAATTGCTAATAGAATAGATAACAAACTTTAATCCTTTCTACCTGTAAACATTACTGTATTTCTAAAATGCATTGTTATTTTAATTACCAGCACTTGACTAAACGAGAGTCAATGCTTTCATACATCTACCGTGAGAAGAGACTTAGGGGAACCGAGAGTATCAAGGTGCAGCTAATCAAATTTAGGACAAAAGGAAATGAAGCTATCTTGTGTGTATATCACAAACACCTCAGAGTGTAAATAAATTTAAAAAAAAAAAACCAAAGAGGGATGACAAGACAAACAAAATACAAATGGAAACAGAAAATTGAGCTACATCATCACACTTTGAACAAAAATAAAAGTGGTAGGGTTAATCAAAGAATGGATGAAACAATTACGGTAAATTCACATCAGACCACTATACAGAGAATTAAAATTGTTTTAAAACCCAGGTAGAAATAGATCAAGGTAAATGACTTTGACAGAGTCAAGAAAATCTACATCCCTTAGAACTTTTGGTCCTCAAAGCACTGACACGAAAGGACAAAAACCCTTCATTTTGCCTTAACAGACAGACAAAAAGAAAGACAGACAGATAGAAAAAAAGAAAAAAGAAGCAAACACTACAACACTCATTCAATAATTCACATCCTTTGTTTTAACACTAATTACAATTTTATATAATATTATATGATATTTCCAAATTTTCTAACTTTTCACAGCATATCACTGTATCACACATACATTGCTTCTGCAAAGCATAACAATAATCACATTTACAGCAACTGAAGCTAGTGGACAAGTAGAGATCACTATTCTTTCAGTTTCAAGACATGACTTTGTTTCACAATATGGTTAGACAGCACAAAGACAAAGACACCATGTTGCGGAAGCCTTCATTGAATAACATTTTTCTCAAATGTTATACAATGAAACATATCAACAACAGACAAGGTACATTCATTTGACTGACAAAACTTAATTAAGTTTTAAACAATTTATAATTGTAATCACTTCAGGATAAAATTCAAATTCTTTTCCATTTGTAACCATGAAAGCAGTTCAACAATTCATCCCTTTGCACAGTTCATCAATGTTAAGTAATGTTCTCTATTCCTGACAATCAAATTAGAATGTACACTTTGACAACATTTAAATTGATTGTCCAGTGGCATGTCACCATGGAAACAACATGTACTTACGATGTTGACGAAAAACACACACCACGCCATCGCGCTGAGGACACAAGCGACGGCAAAGATCCACATGCGACCCATTTTAAGCACCACCTTGCAATCTCCGCACCAGGAGAGGGACGTCAAAGAGCGTTTTCTGCTCTTGGGTTTCTTCACCTTGACCATGTCCCTACCGCTGTTTGAACTGCAGTAATCGTCACTTGTGGAGCCAGATATATCTGAGCTACTCCACTCTTTCCAAGGGGTATATTCATCTACAGAGTCAAAATATTCCACCGACCGCTCTTTACCTGCCGCGGTCGAGTAATTCGCTATCCGGCTTCCATCTACTTTCCTGCTGCTGTCCGGTACCTGCTTTTTCCTGACTTTTGACATTATGGAATCACTAAATTTTCTACCCATTGGTTTGGTGATGTGCTCCTCGTGGGCGTGGTTTGTCCTCGGGAAGGGAGAGATGGGTATGATGAGGAAGGACATGGGAAGTCCAGGTACGATGATGAGAGATGCTAAAATGAACAGCGAAATCCGCCAACCAAATGAAGAAAGTGTCAATTCAAGCAACTGACTGTATACTAGAACACCTGGGAAAAAAAAATAAATAAATGTTGCAACAAAGTGAATACATGAAACAATAAGAAAGCAAAGATTATGTCAAATATTACAAAACTGCCAGCCAAACTGGAGAAAAACTTACTGTACTTCAGGCAATTGACTTATACACACAGACAGGCTAAAGAAATAAAAAATATTTCAAAGTAAATATGTAACAGTTAGAATGAAAAAATAACATAACCTATTAAAACCACCAAGCATATAACAAAAATGTTACTTCAAGGAGCTGACTACAAACTAGTAATACCACAGAACATAAAAAATAAAGTAAATATATGTAACAGTTCAAAGAAATTTACATTCCTTTAGTACAAACCACTCAAACTAACAGTCCAGTATTATTAATACTAAGATTCTGAATTCTCAAACTTGTACAGTGAACTTGAAATATTTAGCATACTCCTTGCAAATTTTATTTTCATCATCCAAGATTTATGATTAAACATTTAACACAACACTCAGTTTTCCACGACTTCTACATTCTCGAGCTGAACACCTGCTCATACTTTTACTGTTCGGGATAAAAGTGATGGATTTTGGCAATATCAAATTGTTGTCTACTTTTGGTGTAAGTAACTCTGCTGATAGAGATTAGCGGTGACATATATTTGATTGGATTTAATGTAATGCAGTTATTCTGTCTTCCATTTTTTTTTCCAGATCACAGCGGCAAATTTATCAAGGCAGCCCAGTCAGTCAAGTTTCAAAAAATAACACATACTCAGACTTCTAGGTTATTTCAAAAACTCTGACAGTATTTCATGAATGACAGTTAAATTAAATTGACCCCTTTTTGGACCTACAGTCTGGAAATAAGTCTGGAAACTCCAAAACAGAACGGTCACACTCTCCAAATTTTACATTTAGTATTGGAGTAGAATGCTGGATGTTCCAAGGGAATTACAGGCCAGTTCATCACTTACACTGATACTGGACCATGAACTTTTCTGTTTAATTCTTTAAAATCAAGAGTAAAAAAAAGTGTATCAAATTATGCAAGAGAAAACTTTGCTTTTGGTGCCAATGTTTTCTTTTTCTTTTTATCGTTTTCTTTTCATCAGTCACGTTTTGCTTTCAAATTACTTTCATGAATCAAATCAATTTAGCTATGAAGATAAATCTATGAAAATGGAATCATATTTGAAAAGTTTTCTGAACACTTTTCCAAAGATCTTGTCTACAGTATGTTCCACTGAACTGGTCCTTTCATTTTCCTTTGAAAGCCAATGTCGCAATAAAGAATCATTCACTCAAGACTATATTCATACCAACTCCACGACTCAAAAAGCCAACGGCACTGACAGCCATGAATATTGGGCACTTACAGATGGCCATGGTGCCCTTCAGCAAATGTCCTATGAGCTAAAATTGAAATTACAAGCTGGTGCATGGCAATCTTGGTCAAGAAACTCTAGATATTTCACAAATGCCTGAAGGACTAACCCACTGTGGCTCCCAGCAGCATAACAGCTGTAGGTCGAGTGCTCTTGTGAGGGAAGTGCTGTAGTAGTGTGCAAATAGTAGCATGGAAACAGATACCGGACGAACTTCCATAGAGTAAGCCGAGAGAAAGGTAAAGGAATGTCATCTTCGTCGCTATGGCGGACAAGTAGATACCGAGGGCACACAGAACGGTGGAGACGACAATGACGGGACGGAAACCAACGCTACGCTCTAACATGAATGCAAAGGCACTACTCAGAAGCTGAGAGGAGAACGTCAAGGAGCCGATAGAACCTGTTTCAAAGAAACAGTTTCAAAAGTTAAAAAAAAAGAAATGGTGACCATGAAAGTCTTCGTTTTTGTACATGTTAATTAAAAAACATGTTCTTCATTATTGCAAGCCATGTGTAATCAAGGAAAATACCTTGCAATTTCCTTTTTGATAAATTGTAAAATGTGGACCTTAAACAACAAGTAAAAACAAACAGGAAAAAACAGGATAATTGTAAGTTTGATAAAATCTGTTTAACATCAAAGCAAGCCATAACATATCACATATGTGAAGTAGTGCTTACAATTGGTCTATCGGTATAACAAAACCATTCAGGAAATTGTCTACAGTTATGTGGAATTTGTAGAGTTTGTTCAAGAGATAAACGAAATTCAATGCTCCTTTGAAATCAAAGCTTGCTAATAGATGTGAGACTTAGACATTGCACTAGGTCAACTGTTGAGCCATAGATATACACTACAATCTAATGACCAATACAGAGGTAACTCCACGGAAACTAGATCTGAAACTGCTCACGTGACCTTTCCCTGTCTAATGTACAAAGAGGAGCGCAGTTGGTCATGAGTATTCCATCTCAATGTTACCTTTCCTAACATCTAACATTTTGATAATATCAATCATCACATCAACATTTTGTCAACTTGTGTATCAATTTTGAAACAAAGATCATCAGACTCCATTATTTTTGTCTGATAAGTTGTTTTTTTTTTTGTTTTTTTTTGCAATTCTAGGGGGTTTGCAAAAGTTGACCAACAGTACTGAATATTTGAATGTCACTGATGACAATGATAATGATGATAGAGAGAGATATAAGAGCTTTGCTGGAATGTTTTAGGCTTGAAATATAGTGCTGACTTGATGAAATGTGCTGAAGATGATTTTTGTTTTATCACAGTTCACTTAAAAGTGTGATTAGAATAACAACCAGCATTGTCATATGAATGGATAGAGCATTGATGCATGTTTAGAGAAACATAGGGCCGAAGAGATTACGATAGGTCTGAGGTAATTAATACAAAATATGGCAAGTTTGTCCACATATAGTGTTTATCTCTCTAGTTATTCAGCCATACTTGCAAAAATTTGTGTAGCGAACAATTTTTTTTCTTTCAGTTAGACAAAAGAGACAGCACCATTTATCATCTGACCATCAGCCAAAAAGGGTCAAGAGGAAGTTAGGAACTTTGAAGTACAGAATGCAGTAGGATATGATTATAGATGTGTAACATGCTCATCACTGAGAAGAAAGTTTGCACGGCCAGTAAAAAAGAACTTTCCTGAGATGACTCCAAGTTGCATAAATGAGCCATGAAAATTACAACCATAGAGATGAGAGAGCCAGACAGAATTTCTTCAAATGAAAAGTGGCAGAAACTAAATATTACAGCACAAAGAAATGTTCAAGACTGAGTAAAATCCAGAATTAGAACAAACTCTGACACGATGCGTGAAGAAGAGGAAGAGCAACCACGAAATTACCACAAGATGATGACATCAGAGAATATTTTATCAGTTTCCAAAACACAGAACGGACAAAATCCAATCCGGCGTACTGAAGTACGAAGGTATACAATTACACTACAGGAACTGTAACCGTAACATGTTGAATACCAAAATTACTACAGCATGTCTATTGGACTACTATACTATATACTGATGTTATACCTTCTTGTGAGTTAAGATCAAATCAAAATATTTGTTGACCTTATAAATGGCTAATCATTTTGTTGTGGCAGCTAAACAATCTTAAAACAATTTACTTTAAGTGTTCACTTTTCAAAGTGGGAATTTTGACACTTTTAAGAAAAATTCTTAAAATCTTACATCAGTATTGCATCTTAGCATATTTTGTTAAGCATGTCAAATATTTGTTTTTGCTTTTCCCCTTGCTTTGCATTTTCGTAAAGCACAATGAACACTTTGGTGGATTTGAACATTTATGAGCATTGCTTTGACATTATGATGAACTCAACTATAAACATTCACTGAAATCATTCAAGTATTTCTGGCACACAAGACTGGACTTTCTCAATTGAAAGGAAAATACTTTACTACAACAGCATCTCCAGACAGACTGACCACTTTTGAAGTTGAAACCATCAATCTTCAATAAATGTTACTGCTCACTCACTGTGCATGCCAAATTAGAGGTTAAAGTAATCTCAATAGTGGGATAACCCAAATGTACTGGATTGTACTGTTGTGGACTTCACTTTTGGCAGATGATAAATTGCTTCCAACAAATATCCAGACATCCTGAGAATGTGGCTAAACAGGCACAGGGAACCTTTAAGGTCAACAGCTGATAAAGAGTTTTTAAGGTTCTTAAATGTGAGAACTGTGTACAGTACTGTGTGATAGCTATGTACAGTACTGCATGTACTCAGTATTGCAGAATGAGCGATTCTTCAATTTTAAGGTCAATCAGCAAAGATTTTTGGGTCTAGGGAGAGTAGAGGACACCAGCATTCAGTTTAATCCTACCAACTCACCACATACTGTGTAGCTCTACACTGATAACAATCAGTTCCCTTAAAGGCCTTAATAATGAAACACCATTTTTGGCAAAACCAAAGTGGTTTTGTGCATGCTTGTGACCCTATGGTGGAGAGAGTAATTCTAAACAGTATGGTATAACTTACAGTGAATGCTAAAAGGTGTAGTACATGTACTTCTATCCACAGTATATGCTGTAATAACTTACAGTGAATGCTAAAATGTACAGTACATGTACTTGTATACACACTATGCTGTAATAAGTTACAGTGAATGCTGAAATGTAACTGTGTAGTACACTGTGAAAGACTGAACAGTAACAAAGGCAAACATTACAAGTTATTGCCTCTGAAAGTAACACAAAACAGTGAGGAAAATAGAGTATGCTGTGTTTACCAGTGCAGTTACTTCTAAACAGCAATAAAGATGGTTTGATTGAAAGTGTTAACAGTTTTGACCTGCAAGTGGTATAATGCTTTGCTAAACAGTAATAAAAATACAGTACAGTATGCATACCATTGGGCAGTGAATGTTGAGCAGTAGTTTACACAGTAGTCTGCAATAGGCTGTATTAACCCACAAGCTAATGTTTCACAGTACTACTGTAGAGGCACAATAGGTTAAGTTTCCTGTACTTCAATAGCAGCATTATAGAGCTATAGAAGGTTCTAATTGTACAAATGTGACCCTGTAGTGATGAACAGTAAATACATATATTAGTTAAACTGTAAGCTATCTTATGTACAGTGAATGCCAAACAGTAGCGTAGGAATATATAGTGTACACCGTACTTACGTCAAAACAGTAGAGGCTATACAGTACAGGAGGTTATAACTCATTAGACGCACTAAGTTAATGTTTTGTACTGTTATTAAACAATTGTTCGAGGATATTTCACATGATTTGCACTTTTACTGTACTTGTCAACCTTGAAGTTACTTGGCAACAAACAACAGTCACATGCATGAGCACATTACGTCTACTACAAAGCAAGGGGGTCACCCTTGCTTTGCAGCTATGTGAGGTCACTGTACAGAGAGCCTACGCAGTAAACAGATTTACAAACTGGGGCATCATTTTATCCATAAATAGCTTCGCAAATTTTCCTGCAGGTAGTGGAGCTTAAGTACAGTAAATGTGGGTCATGTAACCTACACTATAGATATAGCCTACAACGTGCTGCAGTCAGCCTTTTCACCTTGGCCATCAACCATGGAACAACTGCAACTGAATATTTTAGCCAAATGGGGAAACTATTACACTGCGGTCTTACTGGTGGTTTAGTAGCTTAATTGCTTAGCAAACAAAGCAAGACATGTATTGAATCCATATACAATAGAAACTAAATAGGCCTGTATCCCTTGTTTAACTTCAGTGACCTAACTAGTTGCCAGACAAAGTCGTTATAAACTTTAAGCAAATAGCTTCAATATATTAACTTATTTTTTGTGGAAATTCTGGTGATGAGCTACAGTACAGTAGAAAATACTGCTTCACACAGTATGCACTGATATCCTAGAGTGTTCCTGGCAAGCAGCTTTACAAGCATTTCCTATAAATTGGTTTCATCCTGAATGAAGTGTTTTTAGTTTGGCACTAAATTTATGATTGTTTACTGAAAAGGTCAAAACAGAGATCAGGAAGACCACAGATGGAAGCATAACAACAGATCAAAAAGAACAAATACTGTAGCATGGGAACAGGCCAACTTTTACAAAACAGATCTAGATAAAGCTGAAAAATTTATTACTTTCCTGCATGGTTTGAAGACAGCACCCTTGAACTGAATTTTCAACAAAATACCACAACCACAACCCAACAGCCAGCAATGTTTAATAATTATGATTTTGTAACCTTCTGCAATGTTGATATAACACAGCCATCTAACAACTGAGAGAGAAGTCTATGTACAGAATCTAACACAGAAGTACTAGAAAAAGTTCAAAATAACATAAATTTCAGGTAATGGCACAGCTGCAGCAAACTGGACAAGTTATAACTCAAATATTTGATTCGCCAATGTTTTGCTTAACTGATTAGAGTTGTTGGTATCTGTAATGATAGTTCGTTTGTCAAACTTGCAGGCAGTTCTATTAAAGCCAATGCAAATAGCAACAGTCAGTGTGTTCCTACCTAGTAAAACAAACCCATAAAATGAAATAGATGGTTATAAACTGCCAGTTTTATTTAATACCATTTTGCAACCAGTTACAAACATCACCAGGGTCTGCAAAATGTACTATATATATATTTACATAAACACGCCTGGAAAACAGCCAAGGATATTACTCGGCAAATTACTGTAAGGGATATTTCGATCTGTCTGAGGCTTGTACCCTCCTATGGTACATAGAAAATTGTCTCCAAACTGATCTATTCTTCCCAGCTAGATCATCAAATCAGGACTAAGGAGGTTTTTCATGTGACGCCATTGAATTCCAGTTTCGGGTACTGGTCGTCACTGCTCATGAGCAGATGGTGTGCTATGGACACGCCACACACCAGGGCCCTACGGTAGCTACAAGATTTGTACAACGGTCACATGGCTGTCAATAATGAGACACCCAGTGGCCAGTGCAGTTGTATCTGAGTAACAACTACCCAAAAAATGAATTTCATGTTTTTATTAGGTTGTTGAGTTACATTTGTTGGTGGAACCTTCATAATTGGCCACATGAGATAACAGAGGAAACTGATGCCACAGACAAAACATTTGTTTCCGGAATAAGACATGAGAAGCGTTACCAAACTGACAAATACTCGTCACAAAAAGTTTTAAGAGTTGCAATGACAACTCAAATCAAAATTTGACAGAATTATAAAGGGTGAAAATGGAGACAGACGAAAAAACCCAGGGACGAAGAGAATTCGGCAAACGGAAATGAAACAAATCCCATGAAGCAAATATTGCAATATAGACTGAGACAAAAATGTAAAGGAGTTCACAAACATCAAACTAAATAATTGCATGGAATAATGCAAATGCTTCAAACAGCAACAGTGGGTAAAATGAATAAACTGTCATAAGAAAAATATCTTCAATACTTAATTGTTCCCTGCAGTCTAAATACAGAGAGTTACAATGCTAAAAAGAAAACCTGCGGGGATAAATCCGACACTGTCTCCTCTGAGTAAGACAAACTAGAACAATCAACAATAAGCACTTCAGCTTTGGATGAATCATGGAGTCCCATCATTAGATGAAGCTGAATCATAAAGCAACAGAATCTGTTTAACTAATCTCATCCAAGTTAACACTTTGAGTGACGACCCGTAGAGCACAACACTTAAAAGAGAAATTAACTTAAGATTCAACAAAAAGATGAAAGGAAAAAAGTCTGACCAAGTTCCTAGTCACAATGTATACTTGTAACAGAAAACGTTGCACTTGATCAAAACGGTCTTTGCATAAATAGGGAGGGTTTCGTTGCAAATAGTACAAAGGCCGAATTGAAAAGCAGCGCACTGGATTACTTTTTGGTTTAGAACTGCAGTTGAAGACAACTAGTTTGTTACCAGTACAGAGATGGTGAAGATGTAAAAAAGATCAGTGTAAAATGAGTGCTACAATGTGCGAATATACTGCAGATAGGGAGTACCATGAAATGTAAAGACGTATCGAGAAGGAGAAGAATGCGCACTATTGCATGTGCAATTAAGCAAAAAAATTACATCAAGACTAATCTGGATACTGGAGAATATCTGAAAATATACCCATCTAAAAGTTAAAGGACTGCCTATCAATACATTCAAGAACTGACAAAGTCACATTTGGTTGTGGACTTGTGGTGTTGGCTTTTAAGACATGTCTGGAGGTTTGCAAATATAAAGTTTATCCCACTTTTGAATTTGTTGTCACTGTTATTCATTATGCCCACAAAATCATATTAAAATATTCACACGCTGGCTGCACAATTCAGATCAGTCTTACAAAATTCTACATTTATTATTGCAAAGCAGTGAATGTACAGTAGGTAAGTAACAACAGTGATATGTTGGTCACAGTCCATATTTATTCAAAATAGAGCAGACCAGCATGAAGCAAGATGAGAGTCTTCGAGTCACTACAGCATACCTGGCAAAGACCTGATAACTATTCTAAGTTTGGGAAACTACAGAGTTTGTAAGCAGGATGTAAAATGAACCAAAGTGATGAGTTTGATGTCCTTTTTTATTGAACAATTTCAATGTTTTTCACACTGTAGTATGAAAAACTCAAAGCAGAGTAAAATTGTCACTAATTCTTTCGGTATTTCGCATCTTTACATATTAATCCTGCCATACAGTGATGTGTTTCAACATTTAAATACATTCTCTAATTACACAACCCAGGGTAGTTAATCCAGTATTGGTGCCATGGACAGTGCAGCAACATGTAGCTGACCAGAAAGACAGATATCTTGCATACTGTAGCCTACGACAAGAAATCCAGAACATATTGGACAAGGGATAATGGCCACACAGGAAGTCTGATATTTCTGAACACTTTTTTTTTTTTCAGTGACATGTTTGAAAAACCAGACATCGCCCCAAATCAGGTAAATTCTAGTTAACTCTGGTTGAGTGAACATCACATATATGTATTGCTTCACTACATGTTCACAAATTTTGTAACTTGTTTTGCGTTAGAACAGACTGCCTTTTTATGTTGTGAATAGGAACCCTAGCAGCCAGTAATTGATTTTTGGCTTGAGGGGACCAGCCGCATCTAACTTGATTAGTTTCCTGAACACTGTGTGGGTGTAGCTTCCCTTCTTTTACGAGCTTACGCCACTGAACCACTGCTGGTGCAATTGGCGTGAAGCTAATACAAGGACAGGCAGAATGTGATAAGCTGATTAAATTTATGCAACACATACAGGTATGGCAAAGGTTGTGTGACATGCATCTAGAAAAGAGCTGGCTTCATTCAGAAGTTGCAGGGTGAAACCCTGAATGACAATCCATTAGAATTTTGCAGATCTATTACTGATTTTGAGACATGACTTTTCAAAGTTTGATGAAAATGCAAAACAGATAACGGACAGTGTCAGTATTTCTTTCGATAGTACAGTTCCACAGCCTGACAAACTTCCTAACCTGGGGGCATCTAGCATTCTACCCTGCGTGATGAGAAATTCACTTCAAGACGAAAGTGCTAAAGCTGATATACATGTTGGTTCTCATAATTACTTTGTTTTGCTGGTGGGTAATGATACACTGTGTGACTTAAGTTCGTTCGAGTGATGATGTACGTTTTTGTCTGTTATCTTATCTGGTGATACACTTTCAACAAGGCTTGCAAGCTAGCACTAAGAACTTACTTCACTGGATACAGACGTAGCAATGTACCATTAGAGTTACATGTACAGCCCGACTGAACAGGCAAACTTATAGATTACTTGGCAACAACATCATTCCCCAAAACTGCAGGAATATCTCTGGCATCAACATAGTTCCTACCCAAAACACAAATAATGGTATCTATGCCACGTTAAGTTAAAATTAGCCTTTTTCATCACAGGGCAGTGAGCAGGACACATTCACTTCATGAATATTAAACAAGCCTGATTAGTTTCCACTGACTATGAGGTAAAACAATATATAATATTAACATAAATATGTAAATTAGCATAACAGTCTGCATAAAGCACAGTATTTCTTTGTGACTATGGTATGCAATACATAAAGGGCAATAAAAAATGACATATTAGCTTTTATCAGGATGATGCAAAAGAAATAGAACTCTAAATGGTGAATATGTGGAGACCATGATACACAAAGCAGTGACAGTCAATAAGATGTACACGTAGACGAAAGACTAAATGAAGTGAAACGTGGTGTACCACAGTCTACAAGCAAACAGAACACAACAACCCAGTAGACATGAATGCACCCACAAATAATAACACAACTACCTTTACAGAATGAAGTGGATAAAACAGGGAAAGCTGGCCGGTAATGAGCTGGTGATTTTTTAAAGTCACCATATTGAAAATGGTTTCTTGCAAATGGCAGGTAGACAGTATGTTATGACAGCATGCCCGACGAGTGATTTTAGCGATTCTGAATCGGCAAAATGGTACCCACAGGATACAGAAAAGTATGATATGCCCCCTGATTTATGATGGTTAAATATATTGATATTTAAATTATGAGTGGTCTTTTGTGACATAGGCCCTTCTCCTTCATGCAACAGGCCCCCCAAAAATGGCAATTCTACCTATGGCCTTGATTAAATGCACAGATCAAGCTACATGTCAATGTAGCAACATGTATGGAAGAATGTCACAGTGATTAGCGTGATTATGGACATGCTTTATATTCATATCAAGAATGTAATGCTACTACTTTGAGGTAGAAACCACCCTAAAGTTCTTTTGTTTTGTCATCCTCTGCTAAGAAATGTGAGATACATATCATCCTCTCCGACAGACTACTGTGGAGTTCTGATTCGAAGAAGCAAGTTCAACTCCTCATTTGTTAGAATTTGAAATGTATTAGTTTTTGTCCCATTTTGGCGAGAATGAAAAGAGCAATGCTGCAACACATGATCAGTATTTGACCTTGACCTTGATAAGCCGAAACAATCCATGGCAAAACCGATGGAGGATGGTGGGCGGCAGCGACTATCAAGCAGCGAGACGAAAAGCTATTCACATGGTCACACTGACGGGGGACGAGTATAAATGAAAACTGAGAAAATGAAAGCACTTTTAACCCAAGAAGCTGCCAGCGCTGATTGGGGTTAGCTGGAAAGCTGTATTTAAGCCAGGGGGGTACTTTCCCTAACTATCAAAGGTTAAGTTTAAATGAAATGTTCAAATACTATTGGTGTTTGGCAGTCAAAACAGACTGCAGTTTTATCTCACATGCTATTAGTATGATACCGGCAAATGTTAATTAGGAATGTTCACTTGCTGAGATGCTACAGGTAAGAACTTCTAAAACTCCTGAATCCTATTGAACATGACTCCATTCAAGCCAGAAGATTCATGATCAATGGAACTGGAGAAATTGCCAGAAGGCACAAAAAGTGTAGAATCTGACTCCCACGGATTAGAAAACGAGGATGACGATCAGGGGGGTGAAAGAAGAAATTATGAGTAGACATCACGAATGAGACCCATCAGACGACAGAACTACACAAACAACAATACTGACACAGGAACAGTGATACCCACAGTGTAGTTAATGCAGAGAAGCGGACAAAACGCTACATGAAACTAAAGATATACACACTGACTAACAAAGAAAGCTAGAAGTAGTACCGAGAAGTATAACAACAAGGAAAGAATGGACCTAGAGATTGTCAACTACACATTTGTCAGTTCAACCTTGACATTTTTCTGACTGACTTTTTTTGGGGGCCCATTTTTGCTACAAATGAATTTTTCTTTTTCTTTTGAAAGAGGAAATTAACAAGGAGAAGGAACTTTGGATGCAATTATTTTTAAATGCAAGCAGTTTTTCTCAAAGGCCCTGTTTGTTAAGATGTTAGTTGCAGTACCATTTTACTCCAACAGATATTTCCATAGTTAAAGAAAACCAGAAATTTCAGAGAAATAAAAATTTACAGATGCCTGACTACTGTATCTACACACCACACAGTTGTATACATACCATGTTTCTGATCATTTACTCTTGATTCTTAAATGCAACAATCTAATTGTCCCATTTTTTTTTTCTATAAGAATTCAGACTGCCATGGTGACACCAATGTCGACATAGAGACACAATATCCAAATCTAAAAAAAAACTATTCACTGAAACAGTGCACAAAAATTTCATTGTTACACATTACTTATTTCCAGAATTCTGAGATGACTAGACATTGAAATTTAACCAACACATTCTGCAAAAAGATTGTTTCCTTGTTTTTCCAGACTATATCAATTGAAGTTATAAGCAAAAGCAAGAATTCTGTTAAATTCTGTGTATTATATGGCATGGATACATGGAATGTGAATGAAATCTATCAATGCATTTGTCTTGTGAACTGTACCATGCATGAACCAATGTCTTTCCTACAGAAGAGCAGCTGCTTTGAGGTTAAGGTTTCAAATTTCACCAGTGACATTTTGGTTCCATAAATGAACAGCAAATTTTGGACAGGATAACCACATTTTACATGTTCACTGTTCATTAATCAACCTACATGAATAGTGTAGCACAAGTCCAAGCACATTCTACCCTGTACTTGTACCAAAAGTTTGGCATATTAATTCCAGATCAAAACTACATTGACAAAGGATGTAGACTATTAGATTATCAGCTACAATATGTCATTGTCCCCTAAAAGCAATCTCACTGGAAATCACTGATGACAATGAAGTTAAACAAAGCAACAATCGCAGGAAAAGGGAAACAAGAGGTCAGAAAGAAGTTGTCACCTCAGCTTTCTAACATTCCTTACAATGGGAAAGGAACAACCTTCACTTCAACAAGTTCTAACATAAACTTACGTTAGTCTCCATATGATGAATATGCACGGTCATCAATGCAAACCTTTGTTATGCAAATGAGATACATGCCGACTGAGGAACAGAGAAACCCCTCACCTCTTGTAAAATATAATAAGACCTCCCACTATCCTTTTAATAGTGACCCCACAGCCCTATAAAACATTCCCATCTTATGTTAGATATAACAAAGGCACTTCCATCTACTCGTATAGATCAACACTTTTATTATAGAAGATATGTCACCTAAGACAACACCTCATTTGCATAACGAGAGAGACGTCTGTGCATATTCACCATTTTATTGAATAAAGACACGGTCAAAGAAATTTACCGTTATGTGACGGAGCGCACGTTTTCACATTTTCACACTTGATAGAACATAAAAAGGCCTAGTGCGAGGTAGGTGGCTGTGTAGCCCGGCTGCCCTGGAGCCTTGAGCGCCAAATGAGGCTTTGTCGATGTGACCTGCACATGGAAAACTCGGATTGAGACGTTCAAGAATTTTGACAGGCGATGGTGAGGACGATGATGGAGGGATTTAAACGAGGAAGAGACAGCAAGTTCATCATCTGGCCCTGGGTCGTGGTCATTTAAGCGCCTGACTGGTTCCATAAATATCTGAACCAATGGTGTACTTCTTCTGATTGCCATATGGATTGCAGAGACCGTCAGTTGGAGGGTGCCAGGGTACCAACGTCTTTGGTTGCAGATGACTGTGGTCCGGTTTGAAGGGTGGAGAAACTTGTGTATCTGCATGCAAGGATCTTGGTTGTTAACATAAAGTTCATGTGTAATGTGATGTGAATGCAACAAATCCACGCAATCTTTTCTTTTTTTTTAACGATGAGTTTGCAGCAAAATCCTGCATGTGCACTGACACAAAACATGTGTAACCATGAAAGGAACTGCTAAAGTATGAATAAGACCAAGCATGTTACAAATTAATGAAAGTAATGCTGCTTCTAAGTTTGTAAGAAACAGCAGAAGCGCAGCACCCCTCCTTCATGTACCGTAAGTAACCAAAGATTTCATTCCCGTACGCTCGGCTGACAAACATTTTGCTCAAAATATTTGTTCAATTATCCCTGCTTTAGTAAAGTATCTAATGGATTCCCAACCCTTCAACAATTTGTAACAAATTACACTCAACTTTCCCTCCCTGCCACATGCCCACCAAGTAATTCATCTCTCTCCATAGTACATAGCTTGCCATACTATTTATACAGTAATACAATTTTGTCTTTGTTTTATGCACCTTAGCCCCAAAAAAATCAGAGGTCATCAGAGGATTTTGTGCTGTGTTCAGCTACAGTAAGTCAACACTCAGCAAAACATTTTAATACAGTAGACATGTTTACAGTACTTGCACAGATGGCTTTCACGTTTTCACCCTTTTTCACAACTTGAACAAATGTACAAATGGGATTTGTTGAATCAAGTTATCAGCCGATGTCAACCTGTGCAAGATTCCAAACCGTTTGGGATGACTTCAAGGTGTTTACCTACAGGGGTGTATGTAGTTGGCATTTAAGGAGTGATGCCAATTTTCATCAAGAAGGAACTGCTTCAAACTGGTTCTGTGCACAACGAAGTAAACTAATTACTATGCATTCAGAAACAGCTCTATGTAACTTGCACAAAGGCAAATATTGATACAATTTGTTGGCTGCTCAAATATATTTTGGCTGAACTTTGGCTACAAATGTGAGCTATGGTAAGCATTTCATTTATGGTTTTGAAATTTAAATTGTTTAAACTTCCATGACCGAAAAGTCAGAAACTACGTCCACAAAAATATATTGATCATCGAATTCCCAGACAGTTAGAGCTGGAGCAATGCTGTCAGACCGATCAACAATAATCACCATAACGGTGAAATTTTGAATGGATCCCACAGACTACCAGTTCTACAACTTGTCCAGATGATCAAGGCACTGACTGTTGCCTTTCATGGTTACACAGTTTCATGTATGGTACACAGTAGCCATGGCAACTCTCAGGCTATGATAAAGATGAGATCTTATTTGTGGATTTGCATTATTTACTGCAGCAGAACGGTACCCAGCATGCTCCTGGTCATTTCTCCATGGGCAGTTGTCTCGGACTGGAGCCTGTGCATCCAAACAGATCTGCCTCCGTCCTCCTGGTGAAAATCACCCTTCCTTACGTCATCACAAATCATCGCAAATTTTACCCATCGCCGATCAAAAATATATAACACTTTATGATTGTCACCAACCACATGTGAACACTTACC
>VJOZ01039859.1:0-12692 GCA_009801055.1 Stichopus horrens | reverse complement strand
GTGTAGTAATCCTGCAAGTGTACTCAAAAGTCACGAGGCTCACTTGCTTTAAATGAGAACGTGTCTTTTTCGTAACTAATCCTTCTATTTAACAATTGTTTGAACAGAAGAATTCAGTGGATGTTTTGATTAGTCGGAGGTAATGTCACAATCATACTGTACATGTTATTCACAGTATTAATTATACACTGGCACTGCAACTAGGAGTAAGACTTTCTCTTCTTCACAACCACTTAAGCAAGTAATCAACAATGTTACAAACTGTTGGAATTCCAAAAGTCCTGAAATCTAACCAACATGTCCTAGTAGCATACTGCCACAAGGAGACAGGATTCATTTGGATCAAGATGTTATAAAATGGTATGCATTGTCCCTCTCGTGACCACCTGTACTCTTGAAATAAAGAAACTACCAAGAAAGTAAAAAGAGTTGCTTTTTGACTTAAAGTCAGGTTCATACTCTCTGTCTCTTTGTAATGGATGATTTGCTCATTGATGAATTTTATAAAATGAAATGAAAGTGGCAAGAAAGTAAGTTGCAATGTACCCAGGTATATGGCTCACAAAATATTTGTTTTTCTGCATCTACATGAAATTATGAATTCAATAATTTACAACTGATATAGACTGCTTCTATAGTGAATGCCACCATGCATTTCCTTTCCTAAGGAAATGAAACCTACACTATAGTACCACCAGTTTAATACCAGAGCAAGGCACACTGTAGCTCCTATCCTGCACAGAGTAACTACACACAGATTTGACCAAGTAGTAACAAAAGACAGTACTGTTCCACAGTAGACAATCAGTGTGCGTGGAACCTCCCAAGAAAAATAATTAAAAAGTTAAATATTTTGTTTTGCATACATGATAATTGTGTTTTTGAGTCTGAAAACTAATACCCTGGATGCTCATCTACAAAAGAGATGGCCTTGTGTGCCTGTTTGGATCACAGAAATTTCCCCTTTTCAGTTTTCCAAATGTTTAGTGATGCAGAACAAATCACTTCCATTCAAGTAGTTGCTCTGACTTATTTCAGCCTCTGACAAATGGCGCTTCATCACAGATTGTCCTAGTTTGCTCTGTTGAGTTGTGTCGTGAATTAACAAGTGCGGCTTTTCCTCAAAGAGCCACCTGGGTGTTTCGGTTGTTACGCTCCGGCTGTTTGTCGGGACAAAATCAATCGTATTGAAAGGGTTGACAGTGATTGTGCCTGTACCATTAAACCTGTAGTTATATATGTAACGGTTACATATCCAAATTATCCTTCATCTTTGATCTAGGATGCTTATTCACTATCTTTACTCTTATAAATGCCCTTCTCCCCTCCCCCCATAATTTTTTTCTTCATATTGTATGTAGTGGAAACTGAATTCATGAGAGAACCTGCAGAGTAAAATGTAAATGAACTAGCCCTACCTCATTTCCATAAATTCTCATCAAGCCCCATATCTCTGCTGCAAGAGAACTATTTTACACAAATTTTCTTCACATAAACCACATTTATAAGTACTTTTAAAGAATTCTCAACTCCTACTGTGCCATTTTATTCAGGTGACCATACAATATCCTAAACATGAAACATTGTCAATTTAAAAGTAAATCACTGGCGAATGAATACAATGAAAACATAAATCAACATTGTTTTGTCATCTGCTATATTACACAAAACAATGGTGGTACTTTGTCTGAACATTGTTGACATGTTGTGAATCTTGGTTACCTTTTCTTGTTGTTCATTTTCAATAAAAGTGTGGTTATTTACAAGTACCAATTTTCTTTTGCTACTGTCTTTTTTAATAAATATAACATTTGGTATGCATGAAAAAGGTTAATCAACTTCGGTCCTGTGCATTTAACTGTAGGATAATAAGTGGTTAATGCTATTGCTAGATGCACTCAGGAAGTGCCCTAGTGCATCACTTGCATTAACCTGTGATCATGCATTATCCTTCATTAATGCATTGCCCAGCGTTGACCAACCTTTCACAGTTATATTTTACAAATCTTGTACTGCATCATTGTGGGTCATAGGGTGGTAATGATTAAATAGGGTCGAACATTCACTGACATTGGTAGCCTATCAGAGTCAGACTAGCCTAAGTTGAACGTATCTAAGTCAATGCAAGAAACTTTAACTCTAACACACACGACCACATGCACTCATCACAAATATTTCATTATCCCCCACTCCCCCCCAGGTGTATAGCAGAGTGGAATACAATGCATTTTTTTTACAACTTTTTATGTCATATGAAAAACAGAAACATTACTTTTTTCTCAGAGAAATCCAACAATTCTCAGGAAAAACCAATTCATCAGGTATTTTATTCTTGGATTTTATATACAGTACTGTATGTGTGTATTTTCAAAGTGTTTCTGTACTGACATGAAACCCATGTCGTGAACTGTGAAGTTGGAAATAATTGACAAGAAAGAGTACACTCAAATTCGCAGCGTGTACTTGTTCACTTCGCTGCAAGACCACAAGGCTGGCAATTATGGAAGGGCAGTGACCAGATACACACACACACAAAATTTACCAGATGCTAGACCATGGTCAATATGGTAATGCATAGGTTATAGGATGTGAATATGTCGCTAGCAATTTCAAAACCAGGGAGTTTTTGGGAGAACAAGCAGTTTCCTCTCACAAGAAACTGAGGAAGGTATTAAGACAGGTTCTTCTGGATGATTTTATGCATACCATAAAGAATCAAAAGTATTATTCTTGTGCAAATGTCTTATAGGCTCAGTGATGTGCGTTTGGTATTACTATCACAGTGCCGTTACCACATGGTAGATGTAAAGCCTCTGTGAAACCCTGTGCCCTCTGAGGAGAATGGAAGGCTATTGAAGGAAACATGTGATCTACCCAATGTATTCAAGTCCATGACCCATTGTATGGGATTTTGCTTGTACCCAGCTATGCTAATATCCATAGTTACAAATGTATTTCATGACTTTCAGATGTGTTTCAAATGTATTTCATGACAGACTATGTTCATGTTTTGTCTCACAAGTAACGTTTGCTGGGACAAAGCTGAGATTAAAGGACCATTCGACTGTTCTGATGAATAAATCTTAACCAGCATTTGGGAAAGACTTTCCAAGAAAACAAACAGAAATAACATGAATCCATTGCCTTTTTCCCTTTATTTTTCAACAAGATTTCCTTGTGGCACTGCGTAACGTATCATCCTTGGCATGTTTTGGGGCCGGGATGTTACCAAATAATGGTATGTTGTACTGTTGAACCTAGGTGTGCTTTCATGTCCAAAGGGATGCAAAAGTATGTGAGTCTCATTTAAGTCACTCCCTTGCTGTCCCACATGTCTTGCTAAATGTACCCCTTAAAGAATCTCTTGATTTTCCCTCACTATAAATTATGTTAATGTTCTGTTCAGTTATTGTTACAATGAAATACATATCCAGAGCTTGATTCCCTCAATTACTTTTCATTTCATATGAGTGATGTACAATTGTGTGTATGTGTTTTTTCTTTTGCCTACTTTCTCATTTTGAATTTACCTAAGTATTACATTTCATTTGCCTCTCTCGTTGGATGCGTCTCATACAATTACAGTCTTAGTCAAGAAAAATTTCATTTTGCTGTCTCTTTGTTGACTTCTCTACCTATATCATCATCAATTGTACTGTATTTGTGAGTTTGCAGCAACTGTTTTTTTTTTTGTTTTATAATTTTCATTTTAAAATTCCATTGAATGTTAAGTGTCCACCGTACAGCTTTATATTCAAGTGTACTCAGGTGGTGATCTTATTTTTGCAGTTGTTGTCACAAGCTTTGAACAAACTTGCATGTTGCCGTGCACTTTGTTACTGTGCATTATGACAAAAGTGATTCTGTATCAACCTGTTGGTGAATGTTTCATTCTTTAAAGAGGTCTGCTGAATCTCACCATTTTGTATGTTTTGAGTTAACAGTACATCAGCTTCATGTGAAAATGCAGTTAACAAAGGGTTGAAGATCAATTCATTTGGATTTCACTTCTGTTATCTCCACGCATAACAGTGTTGTTATTTCTCAGCATAGCAGTTGTGTTGGAACTAATATGTGGAGTGAAAAGAGATAATTAAGAACACAGTTAGAGCAGATATGTAGTACCAGGCCCAATATGAAGATCCCATACAACAAAAACCAATTTGACATTGTGTTATTTAAATAGACAAGTATATATCCCAACTTTTCCTTGGTAATTATTTTGGACTTTTAACTCTCGGTACTTTGATGCATTCAAGTAAATCAAGTCTACAATTATGCAAGGATTGTCTTCACACGTAATGCGTTTTTCGAGATTCATAGACCGCTTTAAAATAACAAATTTACCTACGTTTATCAAATTCATCCACTGTGGATGACCTTTTCATATACTGTTAAAGTGTTATGACGTCATATGCTCTTATCATTCACCACTAGGAGACACCCCTGAGGGTCTTTAGTCAAGTAATTTGATTCTTCTCTTATGGCTTGGAAATAAGCGCCTGGAAATGTTTATCGTTTGATGACACGTTCGTATATTTTCAGTTGGATGGACGAGCACTTCAGGTCACTTTTACTGTCAGAAACCTTTCTCGTGGCTGCAAGTTCCAGAGTGTAGTCGATAATCTCTTTTTGAGTGTTGAACTGATTCTCAGGCAAGATGGAAAAATAGTCAAAGCAGTTGTGGCAAAACCATTAGATGGAAGTGCTTTGGTTTATTATTTTATTGACCAAAATACTCTCCAGTTATAAATATTGCCACCAGAAGATAATCATACATAAGGACCCTAAATGGCAATAATTACACTTCCTTATGTTCAAATTATCAAGACGTTCAAACTTCACTAAGCATTTACTGCGTTCTAGCCACGAAACGCAGTGGCTTACTAATTAATTTCATGTCAAGATTTTGTGTTTGCTTTTTAGAGCTTAGTGAAACTCTGTGGTAAGTCCCTTGATAATGAAAGAAGTGAGTGGAATTTCAACAAAAAAAAATAACATTGTGACATGAATAACAAAACAGAAAAGGCAGCTGAAATATACTGTTCCAAAATCTCTAAATCTCCAACTAGCATCTTTTTTCATCTTCAAAACAAGCTGAGTACATTCAAATGTTGGAGTGAACAAGATGAGTAATCAATTATCAAATCTAAGAATTAATCACCTCATACCCACAGGGGACTCAAATAGTTTTCCAATTTGAACTCATTTTGTATAATTCTGGTTTGGGCTTTGGTTGTATGGTATCAGGTGCAAGGCCAAATAGAGATTAGATTTTTCTAAAAATGGATACCTTTTGTAGACTGATTTTCTTATTTAAACTGCTTTAATCAATGCAGTGTAATTACTGTTAACAGTTCTTATACAGTCCTTTGAGGTAATAAATAAACCCTGGAAAGTGGCTGTTGATTTATATGTAGGTCAAATGTCATTTGAGAGAGCTACAAGTAGAATTGCAGAAAATAAAGGACATGCAGTAAGGGGGTTAGCTTGAAGTTTCCATATGATATGTGTATGTGTAATATTGAGAACAACCAGCTATTGCTGTATTGTTTTGTCTTCTTCTTTTTTGGTTGGGGAGGGGGATGAAAAGGATGGGCACATAGGAAGTGAGACAGACGCCAATAGAAGTCAAGTAAGATGTATGAGTAAAATCATTTACTGTTACATGTACCATGTGTGACCTTGTGTACCAAAAGTTAGTTTTCAAAGAAAGTTTGTATAAATCATCAGAGATCAACGTCTCTATAGCCATAAAAAGAAATGTATTTCAAGGATTAGATCAACTTTGTGCATGAAAGTATGTGGTACTTAGCATCTTTTTTAAGTAAGTACTTTACTTTTCACTAGAACAGTTCTTTTATAGGTCAGAGCTGTATAAGAAAAATGTTTGGTAAACATACCATGTGACACAGAGAACAAAATATTTCAATTTTTTTGGGNNACACTTATCTTGAAATTTTGTTGCTAAGCATAAATGTGTTCATATCAAGGTTGCTGTATGGAATGTACAGTGAATTTGTCAATTAAACCCTACAATGTTTTGCACTGGAAGTAATAGTAACTGTTCTGTTATGTTAGTGCATAGAAAACCTTCAAAACTTAAGTTTGTACTTCAAACTTTCATAGCACTATCTACTAAAAACACATTTGCATTACACTCTGAGCTGCAACTGGTGCTATCTTCTGTAAAACTGTCTCCTTGTAGGCAGAAGGGAAATGATATTTCACACAGCACACATTAAATAACATTTTTGTAATTATTTTGACTTTTTGCATGAAGTTTCATAGCCCTGCAGCTGTTGTCAGGTTAAATTTGTATGCATTACTCCAAGTAGTAGTTAAAAATGGTGATATTAAGCATGTTGCCTACTAAGGTGGTTTGATTCAAGTTTTGCAGAAATTTCAGCTGAAAAATGAATAATGCAATCAACCTTAAAGTTTACAGTAGTGACAGGTTTGAAGGTTACCTGAGTTCCCATACAGCCATCGTTTATAGTTCATTGTTCTAAACATCATCATCTTTGATCAACAAATTTCCTGTCTAGTTTTGATTTTACATCACTCATTCACTCACACACTTATCGATCTCTTTGTATCACTACTCCACTGATAATCCACCGTGCCTTCTAACATTGACCTGTGTTATAGCCCGAGTAAATCTGGCCTTTTGAAGTTTTGCCAAAACCTGATTATTGTCTTTTTTCATGCTACTAGAACTTGGGTTCATTCCTCTGGAAATCTTTGGAAGCTTATCGGTTGATCCCAGATATTAATGGTAGATCTGTAACGGAGGTTATCAGAAGTGACTAGCAGATCTGTTGGCAGTAGAGGTCAATACAACAGTCATTTGGTGACTGGCACAACTGTCTCTGGTATATTTGAACATGTGATATTGTCTATCAATGACTTTAGTCATCTTTAGTCAGTTGCTGAGTGAGAAAATTTGTGAAAGCTACAAAGCCATTGCCCTAAATTGAAAATAACTAAAGTAGTCTATTAAAGGTAGAAAACTTAAAATAAAATTTGAATCAGGTCTTGCCTGATGCTTTTTGAAGCGACATAATCAGCCTTTCAGATAAAGATGGTTTACGCTACATAAACATCATTGGCATGCCAACACTGGCTCTGTAATTGTTCTGGGAATATTTTGCTTGAAGCTTTTTTCTGGCAAAATATTAAAATTCATGTATATTTTTCTATCAATGCTTAATTACAAGAGAATCTTACATTTGGTTTATTGATAGCTGCTGCTTTCCATCCCTTCGCATGTCTCTTTGTTGGAAGGAAAACATTATTTGCAAACAAAATAAGAAGAGATAGATGCCTGATCAATGAAGACTCAATGTTTGGTATAGAAAGCTGTATTTTGTTTTTGCCATAACTTGAGTGAAATCACTAATGAATGTGTGTCTTATACATTGATGGTCATGCTGAATATTTCCATCAAGCATACAGGTACACTTCTACTGTAAGTTGTCAATACCAGATTTGCATTGCCTAATGTATACTGCAAATCATGTTTTCCTTTCCATTTTGATGTCATGCATTTCAAATATGAAGTAGGCAAGTACCAGTCGATATGACTACTTCCCAGGTACCTATACCTGCAGGATTAACCGAAAGCACAGATGGTGATTATTACACATATATATTTACGTGAGCAGATGCTGTATCACGCGACCAGAGATAGAACCCTTGAACTACAAAGAGAGAGACAGGCTTCCTTTGTATCCTTGAACAGCAACAAGTACGCTGGTACCTAAATGTATTACTTAAATTAAGATACCAACAGTACTGTACTCGAGAGTAAGATGTTAACCTGCATTTCAGTTCATCATTTTTCTGTAAATAAGAAAGTCAAAAGACTTTGTGATTCCTTGCTGATGTTCATGAAGAAGACAGTACAACACGTACATACAGTACTGCACCAATTTTGAAATTCACACATGTTATCATTCTAGAGAAAGCATTCACACACTAAGCTCTTTTGACCACTGTGTGTACTAAGCAGTTTTACAGGTTTTCACAGTTTGACTTCTGCTGACCTCAAATGACCTTTGACCTTCACCCAAAATGATAGAGATCATCTACTTACTATGATCAACACACACACTAAGTATGAAATTAGTCAAGCTTATGCTTCTTGAGATACTGTGTTAACAATGTTTTCATAGTGTGACCTCTGCTGACCTCTAATGACCTTTGACCTTCAACCAAACGATAGAGATCATGTACTTAACCATGACCAACAGACACACTCTAAGTATGCAATTAGTCAATATTATGCTTCTTGAGATACTGTGTTTACAAGGTTTTCACAGTTTGACCTCTGATGACCTCAAATGACCTTTGAACTTCACCAAAAACAATAGGGATCATCTACTCACTATGACCAACCCATAAGTATGACATCAGTCAAGAACACCTTTCTTGAGATATTGCGTTTACAAGTTATTCACATTTTGACCTCTGGTAACCTCACACAACCTTTGACATCTACTAAAAATAGTAGGGACCATCCACGTAATATGACTATTCCCAAACATGAAGTACAAGTAGGACATTAGTCAAAGTTATGCTTCTTGAAATGCAGTGTTTACTTAGTGTTTATGAGGGTTTCACAATTTATCCTCTGGTGACCTCAAATGATCTTTGACCTCCAAAAAAAAAACAATCGGGATCTTCTTCTCAATATGACCAACCCACACCAAGTATGAGATTAGTCAAGGTTATCCTTCTTGAGATGTCGTGTTTACAAGAATGGTCACAAACACATACACACACACACACACAACGTCACCATCACATTGGTTCCTCTTGTCTTCTGCAAGGAATCAATAATATGTAGTAAACGAGCATCCTGCTGAGATTATGGGTTGGAATGAGTTAAAACACCAGAAATTTGGGTCAAAACGTTCTGTACATTGAGAGAAAACAGAGTTTTGCATTCATAGTTGCGCTGTGTGTTCGACTGTCAACAAAAACTTCAAATTGAAGTTTTCTGTCAGATGTGTGACATTTGATCAAAACATTGGCCCTGTGGTTATTTTCTACATGGTAACCTCTGCAGGATATATGCTCATCAATAATTTTGAGAACAGCCTCACAGTCTTTGTAGATAAAGAGTTTCCATAAATGGGAAATAGGGCATTTAGAATACACCAACATGACGTACAAAAAAAGATAAAAGATTTAAACATTGTNNAAAATAGCGGCAATCATTGTTAAACCATTCAGTCTCATCAATGAACATCTACCAAAGCTTAATCTCCTCAAAACAGTATGCATTTGATGAGTAATGGAAGATGCATCATTTGAATTTTGAAAAGTTTGGGTGAACCAATTAGTGTTGAGTAAGAAATAACTGAATTTCTGTCTGTGTGGCTCCTATTTCTGGAAGAGAAGACTACTGTCCTTCTTTATTTTGATTAATCTATCATTCTACATCCACAAAGATTTGGTTTCAAAGATATGACTTGTCTTCTCTAAAACAAATGCTCTATTTCCCTTTAAATATGCATCTTCCTTTCATGCAACAACCATAAAAATAGTCACTCTTTTTTCAAGATTCTGTTCTTTTGGCACTGGAGCGTATTATGGTATAAACCATTACATTCATTCACCGTTTTAGTCTTAATTACTTTCTGCCAGTCCACTATCTTATGTATAAGTTTCTATCTTCTTGTCAGATTGTTTTTTTTCCATCTTTTATGTTATTGTGCCATAATATTTTGTAAAACAACATATCTGTCTTTTTGTATATCTGTCAGTAAGGTCTAGTGAAAAGACCAATCTACCTTATGGTTTTTGAAAAGGATTTCTTGTATTAAGAATGAATTGAAAATGATGGAAAACAAGTGCTTTAAGTTGAATTAAAAATTTACGGTAGCAGGATTTGTTTTCTTTCTATCTACTGTATTTTCTTTGTCTGGAAATGTGGAATGTTCTGCAGAACTGCGTCGTTGCGATTTTACGGTAACGATTATATGCATACTCACCAAAGTGAAAGACAACCAATGGAGTCACTTATCTTAAAAAGGTGAAAACACAACAATGTAGGATTTGTTTCATTGTCATTTCTATTTTTGTGTGTTACTCATTGCTTGTTAAATGTTGCATCCCCTCAAAATGTTTATTTTACAGTTTTTGATGACATCACATTGAGAACACCCATCGGATGAACGTCAACTCCGTTAATTCCTGATAACTTTGAATTCATAATGGCCCTCACATGAATTTTTTATGTACTTTTGGTGGTTAATTCCCTTTCCGTGTCTTTCACGTATTTGCAATTTGGTCAGTGGATGTCAGGTGCACTTAACACTGCTGATGATTCTCATCTCGACAGATATCGATAAAGATGACATTTACAGCTCCAACTCTCCTGTCCAATTGAAGCTGCTGTGCGGAGGTGACTTATTGGAATCCTTCGCTGTGCCGGATCTCTGGTCAAAGGAAGACGTAAGCTCGGGATATTCACATTTACATCTCTGTGGATTTACTCCCACTCAGTACAAGCTTTACACAGTGCTGTCACCGGTTTTTTGTAAATCTCTAACTCTGAATCTGTTTGCAATTGTGTTGGATAATCTGAACCCTGAGGCAGCTTAAGTTGTTTTGATGTATTGTCTTCCTCCAGTAGTTTGGTCACTTTTTCATTTTGGGTTTGTTTTTTGCTGACAGTTCCATGCAATGCATACTGCATTCATGAGGTTGTCCAAAGGAGACAATGGTTTATTCATTTAGGTTGTTGCTTGTTGGTATTAACACAAGTGCAAGTATTATGATGTATCAGTGGTCAATGGGCCATATGTTTTAGTTAGTAGCAAGATGCTATGTTGACATTTGCAGCATATCAGCTGTTGAATAAGTTTTGTATTGTAGTGAACAAGCCACCCTTGGCCTTTATAACCCTGAACATGAATGTGACCTTACATTGTAAACCTCTCTTAATCATGTGGGATCTCAAGTGAACTTTGTTCTTACTCTTGTCTTTATTTGTAAAGTAAGAATGTAGCAAAAATGGTTATCTCCATATGATATAAATACTGCATGTACAAGATTTAACTGGAATGAGGAGAAGGGTGGGGGGGATAAAGGCCAAGGGGATACGTGTACCAACTATTTGCGACCCTTGACTTTTTTCTCAACCAGGATAAACATTTGAAATATACATTCAGTATTATATCGTGGCACTATATTTTCACTTGTACCATCTTCCAGATGGAATCTATCGTCGGCAAGTTCGGTCTTGTGGTGATCACAAGAGCAGGCAGCGATCCTTACAAATTTATTTACGAATCAGATCTACTGTACAAATATCAAGTAAGTGTAGAACAAATGAAAAGCAGTTTTTGTTTTGATTCCTGAAGAAGTTGTTCTTACAGTTGCATCCAATATTACATCAGCAAAGGGGGTGTGAATGAATTACGAAGAGGTACCAGCATTTTTTCATGAGTGAATATTGGCTCTTGAATATTCATAACATTGTTTCATATATACGTTAATTGTCTTCTCGTATGATCAGCAGACCTCTGAATGTCATATTGTCACCTTTGTGACATGACACTGAATTTTCGACTTTTGTAAACAACTTGTTGAGGATAGGGGATATTTGACAACCTCTTAAAGATCTCTTGAAAACAACACAGCCCACGGTTGTTCAACAGATTCCCTGTCCCTGTCTCATCAAATGTTACTGGCACTAAAAAAGGGGAAAAAATGGTGTTACCAGCTTAACGAATAAACAAAGTTTAAATGATCCAAATATCCGATACTGTCTAGATTTTCTCAATGGTTTGCATTCTTTGATCAGTAGAAGTAATTACAATATCTGAGCAACAGTTTAGAATGTATGCTATGAATTATGTAAATCGTATACTTGAGGAAGAGAGCTGATGAAGAAAGCAGGACAAACGTAAGGGCAAGCCACCAGATCCATCAAGTGATGTTTTAATGTTCTATTTTACCAGTCGCCTGCTTGTCTCAGTTGAGGATGTCAAGATATGAAAGATGCTGGGTATATGTGGGAGGACATATTGTTAAATCTTCCAACTACTGTTTTAACTGTGTATCAGTGTGATGACTAAAAGTAGTATTTAATCAGCAAACTTGTCCGAGGCGAATCTACGGATTTCCAAAATAAAGACAGGAAAAGATTCGTAAAGTTTTTTTTTTCTTTGAGCCCTCTGTGGTAACCTCTGTTGTGCAGACTATTCTCATCACAGAGCAGCTTCCATAGTTGGTTGTTATGTATGTCAGCCCTAAACAACACGATCTCACTGTATTAGTCCCTCTACAGTTACCCATTTCAGCTAACCTGAATGACACAATATTTTGAGTAGGTTCTACTTTCCCCCTGATGAGGGCTTTGAATGATAGGCTTTGCTTGTGCATCAGTAGAAGGGAATGAAAAGAGCCTGCCATTTTTGTGTCAGGGTCTTTGGAAAAGCCTTACAATAAACGGCTCTAAAAAACAACGGGAATGAAATAGCCGCTGTTAAACATTTAATGAAAATTTGTGTATCCCAGAAAGTTAAGCATTGTTGTTTGTGAATTGTAACAAAAACATTCACTTTTTTGAAGGGGGTTGTTTGCAATTTTGTTTAATTTGGAAATTCATTTTTGGTTCCTTGCGCCAGCAAAGGAACCTATGCAGTCAGGTTGGCGTGTGTGTGTGCGGGCGTGTG
>VJOZ01039853.1:0-11186 GCA_009801055.1 Stichopus horrens | reverse complement strand
CAGTCGACAATTGATGGTAATTTACGTTCAATATTTGGTATCAGTTCAACATTCAACAGTGATGGTGGTTCAACATTCAACATTTGATGGTGGCTAAATTTGCACCAGTAGCACACCACCACCGTAAAGATAACCTGTATAGGCAGACGTTGGACACTTATTCAAGGGTACTTATAATGTCGCTGGATGACAGAAGGAATGATTCAATAGGTCTTTGAGGAAGTCATGACATGCTCATGACTGACGAGACTGTCTGTACGTTCTGGAATACCTTCATCTTGTTGAAAGCGGAGGGAAGAGGGTAAGGTGTTGGGTGGGGGAGGGGTGGGGAGGAATTGGTGATCATAATGGTTCTGCATTGCACAAGTTGCACAAGTTAAATCTACCCTTGCGAGAACTTACTGAATATTTCAAGAATAATCTATTTAGATGTTTAATTATAATGACTACTGACCTTAGTCATCATTAACCTCGTTATGATAACTTTTCTTCTCCTTTTACTAAACTTGGATAATTTTTGTTTTATTATTTGCATATCCATATCCTGCGCTGTTGCATTGGTTTAAAACAAAACAAAAAATAAAATAAAATAAATAGATAACCTCAGTTTACCGCGTCACTGTAGTTGCAGTACAGTGTCGATGGTTGATTACTTGCAGCTGGCACATACACGTTACATATATCCCTTAAAGTGTCTGTTTTGTTTGACATGGGTCCCGTTACCACAGGACGGAACGAATTTCTATTTACAAATGTTTAACAAAAAAAAATAAGAAACCCCTACCTGACGTTGCCTTCCCGCTACGGTCCACAGCTTCGCACGCAATTTTATCGGGATTAAATATTGGGAGACGCTCCACTTGTTAGAGAAATCTTACCTCAAAATAGTACTCCATGCAATTAGCGGTATGAGTATGATTTTGTACGTTATATACATAAATACGCTTATGCATTAACATGCAACAACCGCAAAAGCATAAACAATAAAATCAAATCCGATAAGATAGAATACAAATAATGTCACCTTTTCCCAGAAAACGTGACTGTTACATGAATGTATCAAGATGAGTGGTGTCCGCACTTTAACTGAAACACATAACAACACTTGGCTCAACTTGCAGGGCTACCGACAAGGTGGTGCTCACGGGTCGGTTCTTCGTAAAGTCCCAAACAGTTATCCGTAGTTTCTGAAGCAAGGCGTTTAGAAAACCCACCGGCCGCTGGTGAGTTTGCAAAGAAACGTGTGAAAACTCACGAGATTCTGTTGTTCTCTGAAAAAGCTGTCGAAAGGTACACAATGGCCTGAAATGATAGTGACAACTGCATAATACTCCAGAGAAAAGGAATACACATGGCGTTTTATTTACAGTTGGATTTTGTTTTGAAAGTTTTTCTTTCTGAATTTTTCTTTCTGAATTTTTTTTTGTCTTCGACTTCTTCAGGACCAACACCCCCAAAAATGACTCCATGGATGACCCACATAACTTGTTTCCTCTAAAAGTTTTATCTGTACTATTAAAACAATTATCGCTAATAGCGGTAATAACAATAATGATGATAAGAAAGACAAAATAACCCCGTGGGAAAACATCACGCTCTATAAAAACGTTTGTGATACTTCAAGGAACTTGGAACGACCTCACACTGTGACGCTCGCAACGTGTTCAGCTAAAAGTTGTGAAAAGTCATTGTTATTTACTTCATAGTAAAGAAAGTCGAGCAGAAAGCTGATGGCTGTCTATAAAAGTAAGGGGAAGAAGCAAAGGACTCGAAACTTGTTGGCAAATTAGTGTAGAGAGGACAATAAATTAATTACAAATATTTATATTCATCAGTTTTGGTCTGCCAAATCATCCTTATTATGTAATGCATTTTGTTTCATCTTCGTCGCTTTTTTAGATAAAAACAGGATAGACAACAAAGAATTAAATAGCCTTTCTTCTTTGAAAAAAGCAATTTATGAGAATAATGAAAGCTGGCCAGTAAAGTTTTTCCAGTCATATGTCAGCGAGAAACGTACGGGCAACCGCATGCTCCACGCCCTCCTGTGGATTACGTCAAAACCACCGTTATTTAAAGTCAAAGTTGACAGGTTGGAGGACAACTTTTTGCCCAAAAGTCATGTCGTACATCTTGAATTTCCATGTAAAGAAGAGGGTGGTATAGACACACGTATATATACAAGTCATAAATTTTCAGTCGATTCCTAGAATATTCTGTCAAATCATGAAATGCGCATTGATGACTCATGATCGACTGAGTTCACCCGATGGTGCTACGGCACAGTTCCAGAGGCAGCTCCCCGGTTAAATCTTAAGTTACCGAATTCGGCACCATACATGTAATGCGCTATAGCGGTTTCAATCTCGGGTGCCCGTCTGTACAAAATGTAACGATAACATAAACTTGGTAATATTTGGTGGAAGTCCAAGTTGCAGCTCCCTGGTGGGCATAACAGATATTGGCTATACCAGCGATCACATAAAGGCGGCTTCTTCGGCTTTAAATCCTTATTTAGTTTACAGATATAATTTACGACTTTTCTCAGTCAAAAGCACGAAATACCAACTTTGTCGCAATTTGCAGATATATACTTTCTTAGTCATCATAAAGGCAATTGAGGGCAAGTAAATTTTGCGTGAAACAGCGAAGGAAGCGAGACATTATTTGAAAATTTAGTCCATTTTTAATCTCCTGAACAGAAAGAGAGTTTAAATTAGCGATCTCAGACTGCTCTTCAAATTAAAGACTTTTCAAAGTTCTTTGCCCCCGTTAAGGTAGGCTACAATATATACACCGGATTCATTTTAATAACACGTTTCAATGACCAATATGTCAGCTGCAAGTGCGTGGTGGCTGGTTTCGAGTTACAATTCGACCATTGAAGGGTATAGCTTTTAAGAGGTTTGGTTCATTTTCTGAATCAGTTGGAAATATAAAAATGGTGTGACACAAAAGGCTCTTTACTCTTTGCACGTGTACTCGCTTGCGGTTAATAACACTTCTGTATGATAGCAAAGCGGTACAAACCAACCGTATATATGAATGTTGGATTGCTACTTGCACAGAGAAACAGTAAACGAATAATGGATACAGAGAATTATGTAGAAGAGACTAACGTCACATGAAATAGCATAAAAACGAGCAATCACCTTCCACTTAAAAAAACAAAAAAAAACAATTCTTTTCGTGGGCTCTCCGTAAAGGTGCAGGTAAAATTTGCAAAAGCGGTCGGCATATGCGTGACGCTCAGTTACAGGACAGCCCAGACAGATAACATATATAGAGGGCGGAACACAGTAAAACGTCAAGAGCAACTGCCCCACCACTTCACATGGTGTCCAGAACAAACGCTCGTTCCCCAATGTACTTTCTGTCTTTTACGTGACCACAAACTTGGGTAATCATATGTATAGATACGTGTGATGTAACTGCTCGGAAAGTCAAAGTTATCGTGGCAAACAAATTTCATTTACAAGCTCGACTGGCACTAACTGGAGCGATTCGTTTAATAATAGCACGAGAAAAAACAAAAATAAAATAGTTTGATTTCAGCTCTCACATCTGTCTGAGTCTGAGGACTTACAGTCAATCATGTCATGTTCAGTCATATCAATACTAAAATATATTCAAGTACATTCAACCGAACTCAAAGTACACATTGTCTTTGAGAAATTAGGCCTACATGCTATATCTAAAATAATCGTTGTGCGTGAATTTCCGTATTCGAGTGTGCTTGTGCCGGGTTATTTTTGACAGTCCCACTGAATGCCGGAATATGTTCTAGCAGCTAGTTAAGCATACTTTGAGGTAAGTAATTTGAAGAAAAATATCCTACCTACCATTCTTTCCTCGGGTATGAGAAACGAATGAGGAAACAGAGGCACTTTTTACCATGTTGTGGGGCAAATAATCGCCCGGTGGTCCAAACTTTTAAATCAAACCAACCAGTGAAATTAAGGCAGAGTTTGTTCTGCTCCATGTGCACGCTGTAGTTCCTTCCTGTATATACAGTGTCTCACTTAACATGGTGAGACACAGATTTACTGAAAAATAAACATAAAATTATTGAATTACTCTAGCCTAGAACTCCTCTGACGGACAACCCAGACTTTCAGAAATTACACACCCACCGCAAGCCTTTTGTCTTTATCATGCATGTATCAATTTTATCAGAATTTTAGAGCGAAAATGCCAATAATCAAAGGGGAAATGTCTTTCATCCAAGGAAATACTGCCCGTACCATTTCCTTGTGCTTATTTGCTGAGCATGGGAAGGGCGATTTCGGGCATTCTGAACGGGGTACTTTAATGTAGGGCCTAAATTTTCTGGTGCCAACTCAACTGGTGTGGCACTTCGCTTAGGTATATTTTCCCCCACAATTATCTAATAGTCCAAAATGCTGGGTGAGCAACTGCAGTAGATGGTAGGTCTATATTTCCGTATATATCATTCTGATTGAGCCCCCCCCATTCATGTCCGAGATCTCTTGACCCATCTCCCTGCTCCTGTGACCCACCCCCTGCTTCTGCCCCTGCCCCAGGCTGAATGCAATGAATTCTTTCTCATCGTATCAAATGGACCTACTTGCGCTTTGTGCTAAGATCAAGGACATTTGCTAAATAATAGGCCTACTCTATTGATGAATGAGTCGTAGTCACAACTATCAGTATTGACGATATAACCATACAGTCCGTTCAATCGTTTAGAGTGCACAATTGGCGGAGTAACGAGTAAAATGCAGCTATTTATAGCTTCACTATACTACAATACATATACCAGTAATGAATTGATTTTTCTTTCCTTTAAATCCCTGGGAAATCCACTTTTATTCTATGCTTTGGAATTCTGTACGAATTCCATGAATAATAATAACAATAACACAGGAAACAGAGAAAGACAAGCGTGATCAGCTGTTGGTGAACAATTCGACACATGGCACGGATGGCGATATGGGTCAGCAGAAAATAAAACAATAGCGGCGGGTAATGCAATAGAGCAACGAATCGTCTTTTTATCCATCTATTGTGTTGTCAGTGTTAGGACTATGATCAAGCCTCTGATTTGTTTACTGTTATGATTCTTTGAGGAATGTACCAAAATAAAGATCAAAATAAGATCGAACGTTTTGTTTTGATTGAAGCTCATGGAAACAGCAAGACGTTAAAACTCTACTAGACTGCAGATGTGAAATACATCTGTGATGACGAACGTTTTTGGCCACGTTTGGAAATATGTAGGCTAAGCAAGATCATGATTGGCAAGATACTTTCGAATTTTTCGTACCGTCATCTAAGCCTTTTATCACGGGTGTTGTCAAATGTCCTCTCTCAGTTCAGTCGATCCTCCACACTACTCTTTCCTGATGCTGCAGTCGTGCATAATTACACGTGAATGAATAGTTTACCACCGTGTTGTTTACACCTATCTTAGGTTTGCACCGTGTTTTCGATGTTAATGTAACTGTACCGAAGACATCCTAATTTCTAGCTTGGAGAGTCATTTCCACAGCAACAAAATGGCAAAAGCAGGAGGGTGGGCCTATGACAAGCCAAGGTGCCGTAATTAATAGAAAACCACTTGATCAAAACCGCAATTGGATAACCTGGATTATCGGTTGATAAACCTGAATTGTCAAAATTACTTGATAAATCTGGTTTATCGATCGAGAATTCGGGTTTATCGCCGATACTGACAGCCTCCATTCTCGCAGCACGTGACCCTCATGTAGAAGACTTACTTGGTTTTTCATTGAACTCCCTCTAATTAATACTTTTCACTGACTAGACAGTTTGCCTACGTCGTACCCAGTTTTATCTAGTTCTTTGGTCGTACCTACCTCATTACAGCGCAAATGGCCGGCGCGGCACGCGCACGCGTACCGTTTGTACGTATGGTACGGGTACGGTACTGTGGTACATACACTACACGTACAACTGACCGACTAGGTAGGCCGCGCCTACGGTAAATAACAACTGTACTGCTGCTTGCAAGCCCTTGCTTTCCGATATGTAGGGATATCACATCACATTTTGTCGCAAACGGAGTGAGTGTTTCGAGGAAGATCTTTTAGCCTATCGTCACTTCTTTTGCAAGCTGTACCGACCCATTTAGAATATACCACACACAATTCTATGAATCATGCCTAGTGGCTACCTGTTGATGTGCTGTGGTAGCGTAACGTAAGCTACCAAATTAGTTACAGCGCATATAGGCCTATACACAACACGGTGCCGTTCTAGTATTTCTAAGTTACTGCCTAAGCTAGCACACCTAGCTACTCAGTTTTGTTGGTAGGCTACTAGGTCTCAAGCCTAACTTAAGTTAAACTTAACGTTAGGCTTCGTATCAATAATTTCTTGTCGTTTTCGAAGAATTGTCGTTTATGACCAATATAGTCCATTTCTTACAAGTTAATGCAAAGAAACCAGTTGAACTTCCGACAGCAAGGTTAAATAAGATGTAAATAGCGTAAGGCTAGGTTAGGCCTAGACCTTTTCTACTTGGCTCAGCTAGGATATCGTTAAGCATTACCAACAACCTGTATGCAAAGTGTGGCACGAGCTGGCAGTTCTAAAGGGTTTTTAAGCATAGGCTGGTTAAAGTTATAAAATATCGTCATCGGTCAACTAAGTAACAACACTCACACATGACGGAATATCGAAGGAGTGAGACTTAGGCTTATTTACTTACTAGGAATTTATTTTTTATCAAAATGGCATACATATTCACTTCCAAGTTCCTGGGAAGTTAATATACACTATGATAAAAAGAAATTTGTCTAGATAACGCGTTCAGTAATCTAAAAAGGCAACCACTACATCTTGTGTGCCCCTTTATGTCCGTCATATTATGTTAGTATCTCATGAAGGAAAATTTTACTTCTCTTCCAGGCAGGGTTTCGTCTCGAGTTTTGTTTCAACTTACTGCTGGAATTTACCAATAAATCATTGACCACAATGACGAAAAAGTTCACGAGAAAATGGAAGATCATGCTCGTCCTGTTGGTATCAGCCTTTGTTCTGATAAACATCAAAATGACTTATTCAGTATTGTGGGAAGGAACAGACGATACCGACTGCGGTAAGCAAGTGCATAAGCGAAGTTACATCTTGCGAAAACTTTGTTCACACCATACATGTATGAACACTCTGTCATACACATTTACAAGTTCCTTTTCCAAAATCTAGTAACGATCATGTGACATTTCATTATCTCGCGAGCAGCATATCGCCTACAATAGCTGAGTGATAACGTTTAGCTCAATTGACATCGCAAGAACTTTAAAATACTACCTTTAGATTGAAGACAATGATCGTGAAAACGACTTTGTAAACTTTTCCAAACAAAGCTCCTCGAAAAGAGCTGTTATCGCGAAGGTTTTATTTAATTCAAAGATTAGAAGGATATATATTACCTGATTGAATAGCTGAAAGTTTGGTAAATTTTTAATTGTGCCAACGGTGAACAAAAACACTGAAATTAAAAACTGAATTTTTTGTCTTATCAGTCGCACAGTTTTGCATTTAAGATAGTGTATAACTTTGCATCCTAGTGATTTCAGAACGGTGTGCTGACCATGCAAGGAGTTGCCTCTAGTGGCAACACCCTCTGCTGACATCGTCTCGGATAACCGGTGCAAATACGACTAATTAATGTTAATCACATCAGCCCACAGAAAAAAAAATGCATAAAGGTCACGGTTTATCAAGTGCTCCTTGTGTTTTGTTGTCTTGACGGCCTTAGATTAATGTAATAACCTCGAACATTACCTGGCTGTCAAAGGTTGAAGCGATATTTGCCTATGACTTTATATCAGTGATCCTGTATTCTGCCTGATGGAACATAAAGCAATGTGGTATGTATCTTATGTGCTCACATACCTCAACGGATCTACGATACTATTCGTGAGGCATATTTTTTAAGAAAAAATGTTCTTGATATAGAAAATAAAATGTATTCAAGCATGAACCATTTAGGAATAATGCTTTCGTCACTCTTGAACAAACTGTACATACGAAATAGCAACACGTCCTGTGACCCATAAAACTGGTTTCATCATGAACGTTTTGCCGGTGAAACGTTCCATTTCACTTACACTCAATTTAATTTTTTTTTGTGGTGATTCTCGGATGTGTAAAGATAGGTCATCGAATTTAAAGATATTCGATAAAAATTGGTTAAGATGATATATTTTCGAACCACTTGTTATTTGCTTTTGGTATACCACCGAGGGCACTTCCATTCAGTTGTTCTAAACCATCCTAACACGTCTCACAAATTGTTACACGTCTCACAAATTGTTAGACGGTACCACGTTGGAATAGAAGACGAGAAAAAAGATATATAGGCCACCTTAGGCTAAAGGCTACTTAATAAATTATATAGACTAGTGTCGTTTACCATTACGAAATATTTTTGTGTAATTCTATATTCGCAAAATGAAATACTTGTTAATTCCCCATACGCATTCGATAGAATATTCAAGGCATTACCACATTCCCTCCCTCGATGTATGAAATATAAATAGTTGAAAACAAGGAGAAAAAAAGGGAAAGCGAAAAAAATAGGAAACAAAAAGGGGAAAATATGTACTTACCGGTTTAATAGTGCAAAACTGATGAATTCAAGTACAGCTATATACACTGTATGTACTTTCCAGTTTATTGCATATTATATGCCAGGGGTTCTTCCGTGCAGTTACCTTAATATTAGTTTTAATAGGCAAACGAAGTGATGCCTGATATACGAGAATGAACAAAATTGTCCTGTGGTGAACCTCGATCGTAACACCTTCAACGTTATTTCTATGTAGTTTACAATCTGGAAGGATTTTCTTTGGTCCTCTCCTTTTGCAGACTTGTACGCTAGGAGGGCTGGGTCAGACTCGGACAGATGTTTCACAAACTGTCTAACTTTCTTTTGAAGGTATACCCACTACCTAAACATCCAGTGTTAGGTAGTCGATATTATTACGGTGTGCGGTCGAGCCGCCTTTGCAATGCAAGGGGAAAAAAAAACGTTCCTTGAACTTTTTTTTTTTTTAAAGTGATGTGTGATTAAGGAAGACGAAACATATGGAAGCATGCGAATTTTTTTTGCGGTGACATTCGACAATGGAATCAATTGAAATACCAGGACAATGTTCAAAACAAGCTATATTTGGCTAATTTTAATCGCAATTGATCAGGCGTTAAAATAGTTTTGATGTGACCCCGTGGGGCTCTTGATCAAGATAAGTATTAACTAAGAAAAAGTGCAGAAAGACATGTATGGACTGCAGGGGTGTTTTACAAAGGATATCATGCACATTTTGAAGACGACCTGACCAAAAATATCCGAGAAGGACGGGGTGGGGGAACTTTGGACGGGGGTGGTAGAGAATATATCCCGATCGAACAACACTGAGGAATGCCTTACCAAGCCTCACAAGTTTTCAAAGTTGTACATACATATCTAAGAAAATGTTCGGAGACAGTGTGACCCTGAAGTTTAGAATTAAAATTCAATGGTACGGATACACTGGTTACAGGATGAAATTCTATTGTACCCTAACCAGTGTTCCGCCGTAACAGGTCCGAGGATGAAACCAAACTTAATGCCCTTAATGCCCTAATAGTTTCCACCTCAATAGCCCTTCCCTACCTGTCGATCGAGTAGTCTTTGATCTAACCCCCTCCCCATTCATGCCAAAATGCAGATGTGCTTGGTAATAGCAACCCTGACGGTCTATGTATCTTTAATGAGGGAAGCCTTTCATCATTCTTAGCGTAAGACCGTGTATCGTTCTTTGCATGTGTTTCCAATGAAGCATATAAACTGGCTAACTTAGCCAAATAAACTGAAGATTGGAAGCTGCAAGCGTTTAATAATAAACTTTGAAAGAGTATACAAACATGAACCCTTGACGTCGCTTGGTCTCATTGGCTTGAGATGATTTTATGAAGTGACCCGCGGTCTGTATTCACTACTAGATGATTATTTACACACTGAAGGGAATACCAGCAAATGATGATCTAATGAAGACGAGATATCATGGTGTAGTATCATCGGCATGGTATGGTGCCATTGAAACGGCGGTGACGTCAGGATCAGTTCTGTGAGACACATCAGTGCATGTGACTTGGGAAAGGGACAGGATTGAAAGCAGAGTCTGTCACGAGTCCAGCCCCTACTCAAGTGCCATCATTCTATTAGTTTGACCTATGTATAGTCTATTTGATATTTTCAAGTTAGGCTACGGTTTCCTGAATAAATCGTCTTTTATAAATTTATTTATCTACACTGATGCGTTTCTTTTTCTGCTTGCTTCTAACCTTTCACTAGTTTTCCCTTTCTTATAGCTGGAATATGAGTTGAAATCTTGCCAGTGACAGTCAAGTTCCGCGGAATATTTCGTATCTACCACAACATAATATTGTTTAAGCCACACTTTTGCATAGATGAATATTCATATCGATTCCCATTGGTCTGTTTGATTTCAAGTAACGGTAATTGACTGCAGTGCTTTCTTATAGAGTTTGAATTGGTTGGACCAACAAAAATGTCGAGACAATTTTCATATCCAAATATCTGGAAGATTAGCGCATAAAGTCTCTTTCAGGTTTTTGTAACCGTGACTGGTGATCTTCTTCCCTACTTTCCCTTCCCTGAAGAGCAGAGGCAGATGACTAGGCGATTGCCAGTACAACTCGTACTCCAGCTTTAAATATAATGTTTTCTTGTGATTTCACCTGATGGTTATGTTGAGGGCATCCTGGTCTGCTTATCATTAAATTCGAACGGGAAATAAAGGAGACGACGCGGGGTTGATTGTTCAGAGGTGCAGCAGATTATCAGTAGAAATATCCAGTAGACAAACCAGTTAAACAACTTTTATCAAATAACCAGTTAAACTTAATCAAAATGCTTACCTTTTTTTTCATTTTGATTTATAAAAACCATGCATACAGTCATCCTCCGAAGTACTGTACATTCTTGACCTCATTAACTAACTTAATAAACAAAAAAGAACTTCAATCCCCATGGGAACCTGACTCTCCGAAATTACCATACACGCAGCAACACACTACCAATAGTCGTGCTTTCGATTTGGACCAGTTTAATATGTGGATAAATAGGTAAATATGAAGAAAGCACTAATCATTTACAAGTATATAGAAAGATGTACCTGAAAACTTCAAAA
>VJOZ01039825.1:0-11868 GCA_009801055.1 Stichopus horrens | reverse complement strand
ACTGTAGTATCCTCATCAGCCACCCGTGGGCCCCTGTGCTTATGTCACCAGCCACCTGTCGTCAGTCATAGCATTCTCACCTGGATTGCATTTAGGGGTTTCATGCAATTTTCACATCTGATCACAGCTTTCCCTTTGAAGCTGCATTCATGCATTTGAAATAATCAGGTTTTGGATGACAACTCTGATGCAATTACTATTATGCTGATGCCACCTCTCCCTTCTTTATCTGATTTGACCTTTTTCTTCCATCGTATGAAACAATTCAAGGGAGAGAAATATTTTTTCCTTTAGGATTCAGAAAATCAATCCAAAACATCTCTTTTGGGGGAAGTGGAGCTTGAGTGGAAAGCTGGCAAAATCCTTCCATGTTTTTCTTTTTTAGCAAAATGTACAGCAGAACTGCATTCCTGTTCTGAGTGAATGAAGGGCTTATGTCAAACATGCTGGAAATGAGACACGTGCATTAATTTCAATCAATAATCCCAGTATTCATTTGAGTTGTTAGTCTGGGAGTATTACTTCATTATTTTCATGAGCACATCCAGCATGATGTATCCATTTAGTNNGTATTGATTTGCCCCCCCCCCCTTTCTTTTCTCTTTTCAGTCTTATCATTAACAAAGTTACTAAGGTAGAATTTGGCTAAACTCACCAGTTTTATCAAGTTATTGCACATTTTTCATTTCTGAGGTAGAGATCTATGTTAAAAACAGTGTGGACAAATTAAGAAAACTGAGTGACACAATATCTCCAAGATCTATGGAAGATATTATAGGAATATAGGGTTGTAAGTACTGTCCCGTAAGGACTGTGTTCGTCAAGAGGAAAAAAAACTACTACACCATAGTGCAGCTGACATGGAAATGTATTTAGCTGCTTATGTAAACATATAATTATTGACTTAACTTAATGGTGAAATACCTGTGGGAAGGTAGACAAAAGCATAGTCAGGGATAGTCACCTGCAAAGGAAACATTTAACCAACAATGTTAGTTGCATCTACCATATAGATTCATTGTAAGTTGGTACTATACATGCACACCATACTGTATCATATTTCTATTGTATGGTGTATAATGTTCAGTAGTTAGAGCAGTGTTGGTGTTAATGTTTTAGATTCCCAAAATACCAAAATTGGGTAATGTCCCTATACATACCCATTGTGGTACCCATCTATTTGTTCAGAATGTTGGCTGTGTCATTAACAAGTGGTACTGTACATCAAAGTTGCAGTATTGCGGGATCTTACTAGTGTATACTAGGGAGCTCTCTGTGCATGCTTTATGCATCTGCCTACACTTTGCATACTTAGTAGTAGGGCCGCTGATTCTCAGTGAGAAAGTAAGTAAATTTCATTTTCAGCTTTTTGCTTCCTGTTTTTTTCCCCTGTGTTCAAGCAACCCAATTGAATGTCATAGCATTATTTGCAGTATACATAGGAGCAAGTTCGACAATCTGACACAATGCATTCACACAACATTTGTGGCTTTTTTCACTACATATTGGAACTGGGTAGTTATTTTGGAAATGGGTAGTAACATCTGGTAATAACCCAGGGACCCTGTGAAAGCCCTAGTTGCTATATCGTATGAACAATGCCATGGCGCTAGTGTATCATTTATCATGCTTATAAGCTGAAGCATACTGTATGTGGAATAATTTTAGCACATCTTTCACAGGTGCTCAATGTACTGTAATGTATTTAGTTGTCTCTGTGCATACTCTACTGCATGTGATGAAAGTTAGGAGTAAGTATCCAACATAGCCTACTGCAGTATGTATGTGAACTAAACACCAGTAACAACAAAATACACTGGAAGTAATGACATTAACATATTCTTGGTAGTAAATACTAAATAATGCACAAACACATGCAATAACGTAAAAAGACATAAAACATACAGTGCAGTTCTAAACAACACACACAGAAGGGAAGGCTGACAAACACGGCTAATAAATAACATTGAAAACACATAATTAACTTACAACACATACAAGACAACAAAGAGGTAACATATCAGCACATCAAGTAAGGAACATTTAGGACATGCATACAGTAACATGCACTGTAAAGTAGCATACTATCCAAACTCTTGAGAGAAATATACAAACATGTTCCACAAGTAAGATACAAACATATAATAGTAAATGACTTCCAAACATACAAAGATAGCAACCAAGATAAAATATTGCCACTTTTAATCCAGAAGACTCTTAGTGACTTTAACAGACCACATCATTACAATTTGTCATAGTGCAATTGAGAGGAAGGCTACAGATGTTTATAGTTTTTAACAAAATTCACAGAAGGCACGGTTTAAGGAAATAGACTGTGATCTAACATGTTAAGTAACACCGGTACTAATTTGATCTTTTTACCATTGGACGTGCCCGTTGCCTCAGTCTGCATTGCTTTCACAAATATGATTTCTCTGCTACATTTTCATCAATTAAGATAATGAAAGTTTTGGGATGTATCGTGCTTATTGTTTGAATTGCAAAGTTGAGTGATATTTCAGAGTGGATGAGTCGCTGACTTTGTCCTCTGTGTTGTAGGAGGATAAAAAAGAGGTGTTACAGTCAGTGTTTGAGTTTTAAGTCTGTGGTGAAAATATGACAAATAGAATTTCTTTTTGAACATAAAGTTTGTTGGTAAGTTACTGTTAGATTATAGACAGTAGTTGTTAAGTCTGCTCTAACAGTATTCCAGTTATGTCGTGATCGTGATCATCTTGTCTTATTTCATTTCAGTTTCCAAATCTGTTGGCTTAAAAATGAAAGAGGAATGTACTGTCATGGATTCCATTGAATTATTCTGAGTGTAGACATGTACCAATAAACTTTAAAATACCTTACTCAAGGAGTGGCAGTCTCTTTTAAAGCAGCTTATTGAGTTGATTTGTGAGGATTTTGAAGGGTGCAATCAAATCTCGATTGTTTATAGTCAGCATCTTTCGATTGCTTTCGACAGTCTCTATCATTAGTCAAGTTTCACGTCTAGTGCTGATGTAAACTGTCAACATGTTTGAATATTAGACCCTGGCTCGTTCTGGCTGTGTGCGTACATGTTTTGGTGCTAATGTGAAAAAGTTTCTGGTCACATTTGGTTTTCAAAAACCAAATTGTAAATTATTCACTCATAAGTGTTCCTTTATGATTCGTACATGGGGATTTGTGTTGTTTGACCAATATGAGAAGGAAACTTGACAGGTTTCAAACTTTGGAAAAATATTGAATCACAGAGCACAACTAAATGAGCCCCTTTAGAATGGCCCAGAAAGTCTTGTCCCAGCCTTTGTCCCAGCCTTAACAAATTTCTGGCCTCACCCCTGTGTTGAGGAGTTACTTTCCCCTATTACTGACTTCACTTTAAATGGTACAGGACACTACTAGGTCTATAACCATCACTTCATGATATTGAGGTATAAACAAAAACCAACTAAATGTGATGCTTTTGACATATTGTAGTCAAACCCTTTGACATCTCCTGTTGAATTGTCTTGAGTGACCCTAATGTAAAACTTCATGGACATTCTTACTGTACTGTGTATCCTGAAAGGCAGAAAGAAGAGCGGAAGAACATTTTTTTTTTTCAACTCAATAATCTGCAATTTAGTTTGCTTCATATCATTTGTTTTCAATGTTCTTGTTTGTTTTCTGACTCTTATGTTAATGTTTATCAATTTTAAGGAATCAGACTCAGGAAAGAATCCAGTTCTGGGAAAGAAGACAGAGTGACTTAGCAGCCTGGAACTATTGGTTTAGCTTCGGTTTCTTCTTTGAAGTTCCCCTGTTATTAATAACTTGTTCTGTTTGGGTAACTTGATTAAATGAAATATTGTCAGATCTTAGGTGAATGTGGTGTTTGGAATCTATCTATCGAGATGACGTGAAGGTCAGTATAGTGTGAACACAACACAGAGGGAAAAAAAAGGGGGGAAAAAGAAGGCTCTTGTCTTAATAATGGATATTGCTGTTGAAAATGAAAGTTCAGAGACAGTTCTGTTGCACACTGGCTGTTATGTGTGTAAGGAAATGTAGTTTGGAGCTGTTGATGGATGACACAAGGAAATCTTTTATAATTTATATCACTTTTTGATCAATTGTTCACCAGATTTGATTGAAATTGACTGGCTGGTTGGAAGTTAAATTAATGTACTGTAGGTGGTAAATATTAATAGTTGACTTGTTGAGAGATTCTTTAACAACCAAAAGTTATGTTCTGTGGAGCAACTTGTTCACAACTTTTTCCATAAAGGAGTTTGGTGTTTTATGTCTGTTGACCATTAACTGATTAATCCTTCAAATATTGACAGACCTCCAAAATATCTTTTCTTCATAACTACACAATGAAGCAAGCAATAATGTATAATTATAATTCCTCTCAACATGGTTGACACTATTTTTTCTACCAGCCTTGGTGAGCTTGAATGAGCTTTAAAGTACTTGCATTTCAAAAGTGAAAAGGATAAGATTTGCCTTTTTTGTTCAATTACAAACTGTGTACTTAACACAGTTTGGTTTTAATTCACGTACTGTTCATACATCCGTAAGATGTTTTCATATTTTGGAGTTTGAGAGCTTCTGTTCATGCAAGAACTACGTAGGATTGCTCTGGTCTACCTGACATTAATGGTTTTCGAGTATTGTTTATGAATTTGCTATCCCTCTGGAGCAGTCGCTCAAGGAGCTCTCCAGAGATCTCGGATGTTTCCTTCTAGCTCGTCTCATGGAACTTGTGGCTCCTCCTTCGAATTGGAGGAGGATGTTTTGGTCGGTGAGAGGTTGTGAGTAGATACTGTATCATCCTTATGATAGGGGAGATGAGGATGCTATAAGTAACCATCACTCTTTCGTCTTGTTTGTGCTCCAGTGAGTATCGCTGATGACTGTATTCAAAGTTTTTGATGCATAAAAAGTATTTGGAAGGTAGAACACAATATATTTTAACTGTTATGCCATGATTTATAGTTTGTGTTCACCTATTGCATTCACAGAACCACACCTTTTGGTCCTTGCTTTTTAATACCTTCCCAAGTAGATCTCTACCTGTATCAGCACTTACCAGTAACTTCCTCGACTGATGGTGTTTGAAGAAGGAGTTAAAAAAAGATAAGATTGGTTGATTTAGTCAAAGATCTCCTTTCATACTGTATACGTGTCACTTAATAACTCCTGCTGTGCTCACTCCATATTACAGTACATTTTATTGGCTACTGTAACTAAAAGCCTGGTCTCATGTACCCACACTCAGGGTAACATCATGCTACCTCTGGCTGGAGTAACGTTGACAACACGGGTTTAATCGGGGTCGGTGTCTAAATTTCGATCCACCTCCAGGGTTCTGCAGTTTTTAAACACCGTGTTTATGGTAATAAATCAAGATAGCATGTGTTTTACGACACAGATGACCCGTACTTCCGGTTCAGGGGGTGCACATCACAACAAGAGGCTAGCGGTACCGCACTCGCAGTAAATATTTGACCTCGTTACTATGGTAGCACAACCAATTCAATTTTACTCGGGGTACGTGAGAACACATGCTGGAAAACACGGTGTTAACCTGCGATTTTGTCCTTTTGTAAACACAGGGTTTCAGTGCCTGTCGTAGGGTGCTTGAGACCAAGCCTTAGAAAGCTCTTCAGATCTATGTGTGACTGATCTGATCTGCCATGTTAATGTAAAATAGCCTGTCCACAAGTTAACTTGAACTGCTTTCATCTGTTTTGTGAACACCTTGGGATGCCTGTATCCTTAGCAAGAACTGTAACTTTAGCACATCATCTTGTACAACAGTAACTGTATAAAAAGTCATAAAACTGGCCCAGTCAAACTACAGAAGGAAAAGTGCATTAGACAGCAAAAAAATGGAAAAAAAAGGTCATTTGAATTTTGATGTACAGTAGATGGCAAGTGCAATACGGTAGTTCTCACCCGTGACAGCAACAATATTATGGTATCACATACCCTGTGCTCAAGGTAACATGGTGTTACCTCGCAGTACAATAACATGAGAATGCATGTTTACTCGGTGTTGGTGTAAAAATCTCAATCCACCTATCAGCGGGTTCTACCGCTTTAGACACTGTCTTTATATTAGTCAATCAAGGTAGCAGCAATTTTTACGAGCTGTGTCACCTATGCCTGGATTGGGGACGGTGCGTGAAACGTGTTTAAGTATTTAAGGTCCATCCATACTACATTGCTGTAAGCACATTGTTGAACAATTGGCGTTATAGGATTAGTGTAGGGTCTGGCTGTGTAAATATGTAAAGCGAATGGAAACATTCTCTGCAGATGCGTTCATTCAGTGATACATTTAATTTCTTACTCAGACTTCAGAAAATAATGGCTTTCTGTTCCTGCCCGGACTTCATTTCAAACACTGACAGTATTGTTAAGTGGAAAATTTTGTTATCCTGTTCTTACATTCTTTCTTACTGTAGCTCACCATAATAATTATCAATGGAAAGTACAGTTAGGCTGACTAGAATGTTGATGAAGCCTAACTTTTAGCCAGACATGTTGAAGTGCTTAATTTAAAATTTACATCAAGCCTACTAGGCCTACTACTGGGTGAAAAGATACCCGTTTCTCCTGTTGTAGAGTTACTCTTTGCAATATCATGTCTGCTAATGTGAGAAATCCTTGAAAATGAAAATTGGGCTCTAAGGGTTTTGAACACTTTCTAAGTAGTGTTGAAGTTGCAGGACGGGGACGTAGTGCCCCCATCCCAAAGTCATGCCCCCGAGTGCCCCCTGCAGAAATTTTATTTTTAAAATTTATGCTATATTTATGTTTACTTTAGAGGAGAGAAAATTAGTTTTGCCCCGTGGGAAAAGTTAATGACACGCAGTGCCCCCTCCCCCCGCTCAAAGTATCTTGGCTACGCCACTGTGTCTAAAGCAACGAAATGCCACAGAACCGGATTAATAAGAATTATAAGGGGAAACGCCCGAGTAGAACATGGTTTTGTTGCATGTATTCATGGTGAAACGTTTTCAACATCTTTGAGTGATGTACATTTAAGTAGTAGAATTGACATACATAAAATATTAATATGACAGAGCATCGCTTCTTATGGCCAACTACATGAGGTCGTCAGCGATGCAATATATTGCACTCAACTATTCCTCAGTTGACGGACATTTCTCCAAAGTAGGAGTCGTTTTACAGTAGTTTCCCTGTATTTCTTCCTTTGATGGCGTATTCATACGTTTGAATTTGCATCAGACGTATTAGGGCAAAACATAAAAATGCAAAGGATGTCAATAGTGTGGCACTTAATTCCATGTTGAAGGTATGCACGCTATAAGCTATGCTGACTGATTTGTGATTTCGTGTTCTTCAACACTGTACTAGATGTAATCAAAATTCCGGACGAAGTATTTGACCTGGTTGCTACGGTAGCACAACCCAATCAACGTAACTCGGGTACATGAGACCACACGTCAGGAGTCTCGTTGTTAAATCTGCAGTTTTGTTTTAATGTAAACACAGGGCAACATAGAGTGTGGCCGCATGGTAAGTGAAGCCATGCATCAAGACAAGTGGGGGATGGGAAAATACCTCCAGTCAGAACCTTTGCCCCACAGTTGCCTACTCTCCCTACTCATCTTGATGTACGGTAAAGTATCCTTAAAGATACTGGAACTATTCCCCATTTATCTACATATTGCATTCACATTTCTGTTTAAAGAAGTCATGAGACTAAATTTTCATCTAGAGATATGCTAAAACCTCATCACTCATGATGACTTCATCCCTGGACATCCACATGGGCTTTTGTCATACACCCAACCCCTAAAGTTTGCCTTAAATGCTCAGTTTCATGCTGCATCTAACAGTTACCCCCCAACACCCCCTCCCCTGCAGTTTCTTTGGCAGTACATTTTCTCCCCAAATTCTAAAATACTTGGTGCCACCACTACTCTTCACAGAATTGACACCTAGATGCATATTAAAGCTGTATAGAGCATGTGTAGAGCTTGACACATGTACAGTATCAGCAAGTTTCTGATCATCTCACTGTCCAGGTCAGTCACTTTTGATGAGCCTTTCTTTGATATAATTGACCAATTAATTTTAATATCTTAAAATATTGCTCAGATTGCCCACAGAAGTTGTGCAAGAATAATCTGCCTGATATTATATTTCTTTGCAATCTGAGGGGCATAAGTTACTCACATTATGACTGCAGAGGAGAGAGAGACGGATGAGAAACCAGCAATAAAGTTTGTAAGCTTTCAAGCTCAAATTTAATATTCCTTATGTACCCTCTGTTTATCCCCGCAATGGAATATTGGAATACTCAACTGATAAATTTTCTTGAAAATGGGACACTTTGTGTAGTATCTTATCTCATTTCTTTCTGTCTTTACAGCATAATGAAGCAATCACATAAATCAGTCATGTGTATTCTGCCATAGTTCTACTTTATGAGCATATCCTTTTAATGGGGCTTATTGAATTGATACCAATAAGTTTGTGGTGATTTGAAAGGTATAAACACATGAGAATACTTACAATTGACATAATTATTCAAGTTGCAAATAGTTGTGAAAATCTTTTTGAATTTTTTACCCTTAGCTGCACTGGTTGTGTGCATGTGAATATGCCTAAGTACTAATATGAAAAGGGTCCGGTCACGAATTTATAAAAAAACAAGTAGAATCATTAATAACTCATTAATGTTCCATTGCATGTGAAACATTGGGATCCTCTTAGTTTGACCATTTGTCATTAGTATAATGAGGAGCCTTGATAGTTTTAGAAAAATTGAGTGAATGTCACGAAAGGACTCAATGAGCCTCTTCGAATATGTGGTATTGGTTACTGTTAAAGCAGTGTATGTCAAAAAACTACATGTTTTACTTTAGTTCTATGCAGGTTAATACTGCAATGAATATTGTTAACTTGGTAAAAATTACCAGTTCATGCTTGTCATAATACAGTGCCTTAAATGAAGCTGGCCCAGAGATATCCCTGCATTTGTGCATAGCAAACTTGATCTTGGCCATGTGTGTAGTGAATTTACTAATAATTCAATTACCATTCTGTACTTGCAAATTTTGACACCTTGACAAGTTTTGTTGACATACTGCAAATCCTTAGGACTCTGTGATCTTTCACACTGTTGTAACATTTCCATGTGTGGCATTGAGTATAAAGCTTGGAATGTGTGACCTATCAAATGTTCAACCCTCTGCTGTCAAAGAGCAGCAACATGACCTTAAAACATCAGTGTGAAATGTTGCTTTAATGTACCAATTGTACATAGTTGAGTTGGTTGAAAAAGTCCTTTCACAAAGCATTCAATTAGGAACCGCCCCTTTGTGATTGAACTATTTTCGTTGCAATTAATTTAATCTGTGATCAAAGGAGATCCTTTGCTTTTGTAACCTTACAGCAATAACGGTTTATTTTAAAACTCCAAAGGTCAACCTTGTAAGCTAAGCTGGAGGCAGTTAACACTGTTTTTTCCTCTTACTTTTCTTTGCTGCTGGATTTTAACTGCCCCCCAGTTCAAATCCCAGAGGTGTAATACATCTTGTAATATGTGCAAGCAAATTTGACATATGTAGAACAGTTTGACATCTGGGAAAACATTTTATAAATGTTCAAAAGAATGAATAGTACCCTTGTCCTTTGTCATTGATTTTGCCAGTAGGACAAATTGTGTCTTCTTGCTTACCTGTCTCACAACACAGCCACACCATCTGCACTCTGTAGCACTTTTCTCATTTTGTTTTTAAGCACAAAGAGTAGTTGGTACCCCTATAATTCTTAAACCTTATGACTTGGAATTAAAGGGTAACCTCCCGATGAAATGCTGTATTCAATTTAAGCTGTTGTCAGTAACAACTGACTTAACTGATTTCTGGATTTCCTAAGCTGAGGATAAACATTATGCAACAACTTCCATTTAATCCATTAGGATCCTTTAATGCTCTCAGCACTTTAACAACATAATCATTTACATTAAGATGGGGTTCTGTTGATTGCAGCACCTGAAAGAAAACCTCCATTGTTGACCCATCTTAAAAGTGAGGTACATTTGTAAAACTTCTGGATACTTGATAAATTTTAAATACCTTGAATGTCCCCAAGATTACCTGTATGTCAGAATATATGTAGAAGTTTGCTACATGTAGTGAAAAATGAGAAATTTTCCCATGGATTGGGAAAAAACAAGAAGTTGGTCAAAGTTGAACGCATAGTTTTGAAGGGTAGGATGTTTGAAAAATATGTGCATACAGTTACTGTAACTTTTATCCAGCTTGGTTTAATTTTCCTAGTTGAGAAATAGCAGACTGATCAAGTTCTGACCCTTATTAAGACCAAACCAGCTTACAGCTGTAGACATTCAAGTCCAAGCACCACCACATGTTGAGAATGTCTCAGTATGTCTCATGAAGGGTAGCCACAGGGTACCACACCCATGTCAGCAGGACCCCTAATTGTAACAGTCAAGCCTTTACCGGTATTATCCTGCTTGCTGACAGCTTTATTTAATCACTTCATAGTTTGGTACCTAGTCTGTAATGGTATGAATCACTACCAACATGGCTGGTATTGGGTAGAGGCTGAAGGTATTGTACACAGCAGTGGCAGCTTATTGTACTTTCACTAAATGAGACCCTACTGGGACACTTCGCTCTCAACACTATGTGAATTTTTGACTGAAACAGATTTTTTTTTTTAGACCTCTTTTTTTTAGACCTCTGTATAAGTCATAATATGCAAATATTTGATAACTTATATGATGAACAACCTGTTTGTGAGTGCGTGCATACTGCCTTCGGAAGGTTAAAGTGATTTTACATGTATGTAAATCCAGAACATCCAAAAGGATAAGATCACCTCTGATCTTAAGTTTTTCTTTACTTTTAAATGTATGTGCGAGGTTGCTTGTGGATTTAAGATGTCAACACAATGAACAAAAACGATAGTTTCTTTTGTTTCCATAAAATTGTAACCTTTGTAATGATGCAGTGTGTGTAACACCCACCGTTGTGGTGTGTGTAACACGCACCTTGTAAGCATGATATCTCTATAAGGGAAGCTTGGACAGATCTCATACATGGTACATAGGTGTACCACATTGAGTAGGAGAATGCTATTGTTTTTGGTGGAGGTGAAAGGTCATTTTGTGTCAGTAGGGTTAGATTGTGAAAACCTTGTCATCACAATATCCCAAGAGGGTAAACTTGGACAAATGTCATATGTGTATTATGCTGGTGTACCACATTGAGTATATGAGATCCCTATATAGACGTTGGTTGAGGTTAAAGGTCTTTTGAGGTCAACAGTGGTCAAGTTGTGAAAACCTAGTAAACATGATATCTCAAGAAGGGAAACTTAGACAAATGTCATACATGGTATGTTGGTGTACCACATTAAATAAAACATCTCAAGTGATTTTGGTGGGAGTCAATGGTCATTTGAGGTCAAGAAGGGTCAAACTGTGAAAACTTTGTATACACTACATCTCAAGAAGGGAAGATTGGACAAATGTCATATGTTGTATGTAAATGTAACACTTTGATTGCAAGATTACTTTTGACTTTGGTGAAAGTCAAAGGTTATTTGAGGTCAACAGGGTCACAGTATGAAATTCTTCTCAATGTCATCTCAAGAAGGGAATCTTAAATAGATGTCACATTCAGTATGTAGGCCTAGTTGTATCTCATTGAGTTAAGTATCATTGGTCTGTAATGGAGGTCAAAGATCATTTGATGCCAGCAAATGTAACAAACATTGTGAAAAACTTTTAGACATATATAGGAAATGAAGCTTGTACAGATTTATCTGATATTTATCTATTTACCTATTTATCTCCCCAAATTGTCTGAATGATGCAAT
>VJOZ01039817.1:0-10058 GCA_009801055.1 Stichopus horrens | reverse complement strand
ACTTAAAAAGAAGCCAAGTATTGCACTAGATTGCATCTAATTTGAGCTAGTAGGTGAAAATGTTCTGAAAAGGTAGTGGGGACATCTCCTCTCTTACTTTACAGCCTCTCACAGATCTAGACCAACCATCACTTTGATCATGCATTGACATCTATCAAAACACTATTGCATGACAACTTTCTTTCTTCAATGTGGCTATCATTTTCAAAAGTTATTGGTACGAGAACGAGTTCTACTTTGTCATGCAATCATTGACGGTTGTAGCAAACTAATGAACGACTGTAATCGATGAGAGTGAAAATCTTTGGAATATCTTTTCTGGAATCATAATTTTTCGACGAAAAAAATGACTGCAATAAATGCAATATAATAATTTTGCAACAGATTTTGTTTATGGTCTCCTGCTAGTTGAAAATTTCTAAAAAAGCAAAAAGTAAAACAAAACCTGTTATCGTTAGAATGTAAAAACTGCTGGATTAACTTTTCAGAGAATTACGATAGCATGAATATTCTAGATAAGAGCAATCCAAATTATTACTATTTTGCCATAGAATGATGTTTGTTTTCATTAATTGAGAAATGGCAGACACGAGAGCCCTATTTCAAGGCTGGGTACATGAAGCCCAGAAGAGAGGGTTTCAAACCACTCTTCTTGAGTCGTTTCACTGGAAATTTCCATATCTCTGTAGCCATTTTCCATAGATGGTTGCCCTCAGGTTACTTCTGTACACACTGAAAACATTTTCGGTAACATGTTGGGCAACATGTTGTCCAGGTGCAGTGTTGGTGAAAATGTTGTTAGTGTGTACAGAGCAGTATAAGTTCGGAAACATTTGGTAACATGTTGTCCAAATGTTACCGAGATAAATACAAGATCAATTTTGTTACCGAGATGCTTATGATATTGCCGAGTTTTCTCCAATCAGAAATGGGTCTATATATCACATGATCTACCAGAAGTCAGGTGATATAGGCAAAATGGCAGCCACCAGCAAGGAATGGTTGCTGAGTGAAGTTGAGGAACTTATTGGTGTTTGGGAAAGCTGTGTCTGCTTGTGGGATGTCACATCGAAAGATTACAAGGATAAAAACAAGAAGAAGGCTGCTATGTTAGAAATATCGACAAAATTTGAAACAACAGGTGAGGTTACCGTCATATTATTCATCAACATTTTAGTCACATGTGATATGTGTACATACACTACAGTAAATACATATGTACAATAGCCTACATACATTGTATGGAAAGAAAATGTACACAGTCAGTCTCATACTCAGCTGACCTCATTTCCAGATGGACAATTTACAGACGAAACAACTAATAAGTTCTTGGAGAACTGAATGAAGAGCTTTTCCTTGTTTTCAAAAACTTGGTCAGATTACGCAGCAGCTTGCTGTTATACACTTGTCAATAGTATGTCCCACCCCGTTTGTTTACCCCCGACAAGTACAGTACTTGCCTGGTGTGTGTCATGCAACTCATGTAACTTGACGCAAACCACAGTCATTTCACTGACGGACAATTTGTGTCAAATGACGAAATATAGAGCCACCAAACTGACACACATTTACACATTATGTCAATGGTGTGATGAACAATTGCCATCGTGTAGCGAATTCTTTTGCTTTCTCTTCCCATTCTTCTGCTGATTGAGGTACCTGAAACAATAAATAGAAAATTCTTTTTGTTTTAGGCTAATGAGGCAGAGGAAGTTGTGGCAGTGGACGATATTGCTGATGGATCTGTGGAGGGGATTGGTGATCAGCTAGCTGAAATTCGAAGTTCTACAAAGAAACCTACTGGGCAAATGAATGAGTAAAAGCGAAAACTAGAAAAAAGTGAAAATAAGCTCCTTGACAGAGCGACGGTGGCTTTAGAAAGGTTTACAATGCCTGAGGTCCAGGTTGAAAAGACGGAATGTGCTGACGACATCTTTGGACAATATCTTCAGAATTGAAAACCATTTCAGATGCAGGACTGAAGAAATTTGTGAAACACAACATTCAGACCGTAATTTTTGAGAGTACTATGCCCGTGCAAATGCTGCCACAGATGACGATTCCTCCCCAGATGGGGGCCCAAGTGTCTGTACACCAGTGGTCTTCTAATAGCTCAGCGCTGTCATCCCCTCCTGCTAGGAGCATGGTTCAAAGTGTTCCCATGAGACCATTTGAACCACATGTTGTCAGACCTCAAAATATGCAGGAGACAGTTCGTACACCGTCTCCTTTCCAAGAAGGCCCACCCCCTCTCCGTCTCCTCCTTTTACCTCTCCATTACCCTCGCTATCTAGCACTGACTCACAAATGACTTATGCATCGCTGTTAGACTTTTGGAATACAAACGTAGAATGACACTCAAACCTGTATTTACATGTATTCTATTTTGTTAACATGGAGAATGAACAATTCGAGATGTGGCAAAAGACATATTGCTGACCATTTCTGAGTTATGAGGCTGAACAGGCATTTATGTGACTGAACTATAGTTTTGACCTGTAATTACATTATATAATTACATTACAAGTAAATTGTGTGCCTACCCACTTTGTTCGGGGATGTTAGAAATAGAGCTCATATCATATTCTCATCACATTCTCTCCTGTTACTGTAAAAGTCATATTTCACCTTGGCCTATTACGTATTCATCATACCAGCAGTACATCAAAGGTGGTCAGTGTTATGTTGGCATACTATGTATAGCAGTAGAAACATCAAGTGGTGTGATACTTTGTATTTTTTAGAAAAATAAACTTTAGTTGGTATATATATGCTATTTGTTTTCTTCATTCTTGGGTATCTTAAGGAAATCAGGTCATCTAACTGACCTTCCATTCTCAGACAAACGGTATTCGTACACTATAAAAATATCCTGGTTAAGTTTAACCAGGATCGGGATCAATAGTTTTTCCATACATTTCCTGGTTAAAATAATCGGAAATTCCGGGTCAAAATTAACATTTTTCTTGTTAAATTAACGACTGGTTAGAAATCCTGATAAGAGTTTAACATTTTCCTGGTTAAATTTAACCAAGATTTCTTTTATAATTTTAATCAGGAAAAGCACGGAAAACTGTTGACCCTATTCTGGTCAAATTGACCAGGATTAAACCAGGATCTTTTTAGAGTGCATGTATTCGTATGTAATATCAAACCATTTGGCTCATGCATAGATGAACAACATTGTTTTGTAGTGGTAGCTCTCGCGGGACTTTACAGTACATGTATCTTTTCATGGAACTCACCTGAAGTTACTCATCCGCAAGTACTTGAAATATTGCCTCGCAAACCTCTGGAACAATTACTGATATAGTTGTCTTCGGCATCCAGTCCAGATACTGGAGACTTGTGTATGAATCACCTGAAAAGAGAATTTTAAGTCCCTTCACTTTTGACTCTGGGGGAATGCAGATACTGCTCAGCTCCAAACCATCCCAGGGCAGTGGTTTCAACTATTTTTCAACAATGGGGTGGCAACTTCCAACGTAGGCTGGTAAAATACCAAGGTACAAAAATGTGGGAGGGGGCCCACCTTGCAAAGCACCTTGTGGAGAACACTGGGATAGGTATATAGTTTATTCTGTCAAGTTTTAAACCGCTCACCTGATGCAAGGAACCGTAGAGTTAAAGCCAGCCTTTCAAAAGCAGGAATGGAGTCCCTGAGATGGGTATCTTGCTTCGTTATCAGAGGCTCCACTTTGCGTAGGACCTCCTCAAAAGTCGGTTCATCAATCCTGAGGAAATTCTTGTATGAGGGTTTGTCCCCCAATCTTAATTCCTTCTGGAGGCAGTGATAGACCCCATGCTGCTCTCTCATATATATCCACGGCCTTCTCCACACTCTTTTCTCATTTGTACGTCTTCTTTGCCTTCTTTCAACCAGGATACTTAATATTGTGGCAGAGGCCCCAACAATACGTCTTCTCCTTTTCGAATCTTCCATTTTTATGTATTTCCCTCCAGAACCTTCCCTCCAAAGTCCTAATTTTCTCATTTTTCGGAAACATCCAGTAACAATTTGCCCAACATGTTATCGAACTGTTGCCGTGTGTGCACAGGGCCAAAGTTTTGTTGTCAAGGTGTGTTAACGAGATGTTTCCGAAAATGTTGCCGAAAATGTTGTCAGTGTGTACAGAGCTTTAGTAATCCCGCTAAGTAATTAGTAACAAACAAATTCAGGCACAAATCTGTCCCCCCCAAAAAAACCAGGAGTCCCTACGCCCATATGCTAAGCCCCAAATATGTGTAAAGTACTTAAAGAAAATGAAAGAGACATGCGTGGGCTAATTCATCATGATTCTTACATCACCTCAACCCCCATCTGATATGTATTACCGTACCAGTTTTCACAGATTGATTTTTTAATACATGAATTGATTAATTGCAGACACTATATCTCTATTTCAAGGCTAGGTATATGCAGCTTATAGGATGGCCGGAAAATGCCATTTCCGGCCATCTGGGAGGTTTGAAAAGCCCCAAATTTTCTTGTATGCTGTGCGCCAAGCAATGGTACTACTCCTCTTAGATAGTCCTGCCACGCCCTCAGCCAGCCTCCGTCTTTGGTTAAAACCCTGGACACGTGCCTACGAATTTTTCTTTCACAGACTTTGACAATGTCAGCCTTAAATCACTAGACCCTGGTGGCACCTACCTGTCAATCATCAAGTTTATCGTTTGTCTCAAAATATGAATTTCTGACTAATTTACACATTAAATTCCATTCCTAGTACTGAAATCCTTCATTCAAATGCTCACAATTTTCCAAATACCTCAGAGCTTCCTGGGTCTTTCTTCTGGTCACGTTAATGACACTACCCCTAATCCCAGAAGAATACCTATTGGGCTTGTCCAATATACCCAAAGCAATCAAAAGTGCAGCACGTGGACCCCTGCTGCATGCTGGGGCAGATTTATAATCCTTCAAACCTGTAAGTTAGTCAACCCCCCCTACATTTTCAATTTGGATCGACGCGCCTACAGGTATGAAAGGCACAATTCGGTCATCTAAAGTGAAGATTTGTGTTTAGGCTGACGAGTGTTTGCTCGGTGTTTTCCTTCGGGAAAAAAAATCTTTGGCAAGGTGGGTCTCTTATGACAATTGCACTTGATCCTTGGTCTCTTTTTGCACCCGTTTTACTTTCTATTAAGTTTGAATAAATTGAAACTCACTAGGATGTTCTCTCATATGACCCGTTGTAATCAGAATTTGTCCAGATCCTCTGTCGATTGCATTCATACACCTACGGCTTTAATCAGCAGGTAGGACATGTACCTTAACATTACATTTGCAGTAGCTTTACAGTTGTGTTTTAATGTTAATTGCGTGAGTAGGATGTTTATGTTTGGTGTGTATTTTCCCTTTTTGTGTCAGAGGGGTGACATATTTGGGAATTGCTTTATAAAAAGTCGTGCTACTGATGGGGAAGGACAGATTTTCGAATTTTACTGATTACAAGGGACTTTGGTTGAGCTATTCTCGTTTAGCGAAGAATGTCGTCTTGTTCAGTCAGTGCGATGGTTGATAGTTTGTCAAATGGTGGCGCTATTCTGAAGTGGTTTTCTTGATTACTTTCCACATTTTCTTCAAAAAAAAGAGAGAAAAAACATTAAAAAAAAGTGGAATGAAGCAAAATTGCACATATCTTAATCCCTTTAACAGCTTCAAAATTTTACGTAGATCATATTGTTGTAGTCACTTTCTGGGTGTAAGGAGCAAACCATTTATTTTAAGTAGGCCTTCGATTAATTTGGTTATGCTCACCAAATAAGAGTCAGTCCAGGGAGCAAGGGTACGTTTGTAATTGTGATTAATAGAAGAAATCACTTTTGTGTTTGGCACTCGGTTTGTACAATGGCTTTGTTTTTACTGATTTTTTTTCCCGTTTATTGTAATATTTTCGATTGCAGAGAAGGTTTGCACATGAACACTTTTATTGAAACCTGTTGGTGTGACATCAACACGAGCTTCTGATCGACTCCTGGATGCACATATAGAAACGACATGTAATTCTTGGAAAAGGAAAAAAATAGATGACTAATTCAAGTGAAAAGGAGAGTGAAAGTAAGCTGTGCAAAGTAAAAAGGTTAAAAAAATCTGTAACGGTAGAATTCTTCTTATTTCAATACACGTTGACATATGGATGAAAGGAGGAGATACAATTCTCGCCTCAACAGCGGTTTCAGTGTCTGGGCTGACCAAGTCAGCATGTTTAATAATTGTGTACATAACTTGCTTGTCTGACTTAGCTTTATACGTCAATTGCAGGTCAATATGCTCAAGTGACTCGAGATGACTCGAATAGGCCTATGGAGTGACTCGACTCAAGTGTGGTTGGGGACTTGACTCGAGTTCAGTTGATGACTCAACTCTGACTCGACATGACTAGTGAGAGACTCTAACTCGACTCTTACTCGACTAGTGAGAGACTCGACTCGAACTTTAGTGACTCGATTACAACACTGGTTGTATCTCTTTGAACTCAATTGAATATCCCTGGTTGAAGTGGGTATTAATATTTTATCATAGAATATTGAACGTACAGAATTCTTTTTGGCAGTCAGGTAAACTGACATGTATTTTTCTTTCATACAGATCCAAAACAGTACGTAAAGTATACAATGGCGGCTTTGGAACCAGCAACTCCGCCTCCTTACGTTCAGGAAATCCTAACCGTGGTTGAGATCACACGTATGGAAGGTGGCCTTTGGTTTCTATGCTGTGATGACACAGGGAGCATATATCGCCTTGTCTCTGAGTCCGGGCTTTTTACATGGCCGCTGGACACTAGTTTATCAGTTGGCGTCACCTATAGCTTCAACGTTTCCGTTATCAAGCAACCTACGTTTTCACGGGAGAAAGTTGTGTCATGGCCTCCGAAATTATACCCGGATCGGCCCCCAGTGGATCCTGTCCACCTAATCGCAAAGCAGGCCAAAGCGACAATAGATGAAGTCTTCCCGGGTCTGGTAGATGGCCAATACATCCATGCACCGCCGAGTTGCCCAGAATTCGGCGTATGGAAGTTCACTGCACCAGTGAGCACCGGCTCTCCGCCCGGCATTGCTACCACTTATCTTGATCCCGAAAATCGTCAGAGAATCGTGATAGGTGGATACAATCTGCCATACAAAGCACCGATCGATGTACCACAAAATGCAAATACCCTGTATTTAATTTTAGGATTAAGCTATCCCTTTATTGGCAATGGCCCATTTTCTTTTGATCGGCAGCGATGCTACATAATGGTCTTAGGATTAAAATTTATGCCGTAGAAAGTAGACAAAAATGTAACTGTGGTAATGTAAGTGAATACTTTAAATGAAGGATAAACTGTAAGGGATGAGTGGTACTTTAGAGAACGGATCAAAATTAAGCTTGGAACATGGATTGAAATTTATTGGCTCTGGTCGCCTCCCGCGGGAGGTGATCTTAACTTTTGCTTAAGTAGGGTGGGGATGGATGTAAAATGGTGATACATGTAAAATGGTGCTACATTTTAGGCTACTAGTTTTGAATGAGGAATTCGTATGTTTAAAGGCAAGAATGTTAACTTTTGTCGTTTTAATCATACGGTGGATATTTTTATTCCTGGCCGAAGGCAGCCAGGAATATAAGCGGTCATAATGGTGTATGTATATGTGTGTGTGTATGTGAGTGCGTATGTCACGCATTGGCTTTTAAACACAAAGGTAAAGGAACCTGAAGGTTGGTGTGTAAGTCGTCCATAATGAGTTGATGATACCTATTGCTTTACATAAAGGTGAAAGGTCCTTTGAGGTCACCAGAGTTTAAAGGGAAAAGCGGCGTTTGCTTTACACAAAACAACCATATTTTTAAAAACCAGTGTTTGCAGACATAGAATGAAAGTTTATTCAAAATAATGAAGGACAGTAGACTCCTTTTCAAGAAACACGTTTTTCACAGATAGAAATTCAGTTACTTGTTGTTCGACAATAATGTGATCACCCAAACGTTTCAAATGATGGATCGTCTATTACTCATCACAGGCATTATGTTCTGGGGAGATGAAGCTTTTGCAAACGTTTATTGTTGAAACTAAATGGTTTAATATTGATTAAAGCTATTTTCTTTGCTTGCCATGCTGGTACATTCTGAACGCCTTATTTCCCTTGAAAGTATAAAACTTATTACACAGTAGATTATAACTTATGTATAAGATATATCTTTTCATTCCCGCTTTTGTTTAAAATTGGTTGCTAAATTGAGTTGCTTGTAATCTTACAATGCTTTTTAGTGTAGATTCATTTCTTATATGTCGAATACCTAACTGTAGTTAGTGGCACAGAGAGTAAAGTGAAAGGGATAGTAGAAAAACGAAAGATAAAAAATAAATATGTTATTCAGTTGCTAATACCAGATTGTGACTGATATAGTCTCGTGTATTGGATGGAACGACTTATTTTTTCTCATTTAAAGATACCGGATTTGAAAAACCATCGTGGTCAACCACCACAGGCACTAGCCTCCATTGGGAGGCACTGAGGTCAAATGTAGCCTATTCGCCTCACAGTGATTACACATGAAAAACATTGTCAAACGATACCTCCATTAGGGGATTATATCTGATAGAGGACCGACAGTAAAGTTAGTGAAGCGCCTCCTTAATGCGTGTTTCCGATATCGGCTACGAATAATATAATGAGATCAACGATTAGGCTAATTTTTCTTAGGAGTAATATTATCGTGGGCATGTCAGTATAGAGGAGACTAACCCAAGCAGAGAAGCAGTGCAAGGCTACGGATGGTGTCCAGGTCGGCGTCCTTTCCCGGTCAGGTCGATGATGTCATCAGGAAACATTCCATGTTATATCATTCTACTGTATCTATTCGTCACCGTATTTACCTTTTGTGGTCGATTACGTCATCATGTAACAATGTCAGCTATATATAGCATGCTACGTGAAACTTATCTGTCAACGTCTTTACGACCTTTCCTGGTCGATACCATCATCAGAAAACATTCCCATCTACAACTGACCATGTTCGTAAAATATCATCCTTGATCGAGCACATAGTTACTGCGACCTTCACTGGGGTCTCATCTTACCACCGACTGTACTTGTAAGTTGTAAGCACATATGGTCAAACTTTCCACCAAGTTCCTTGCACTGATGGCCATCAATGTTAGGTCATACCTCTTTAGCATGGTCCCTAATCACCGTCTGAGCAATGTTCACATGACAACTAACTTTCCTCAGAAACGTGAGACTACAGTATTCAAAAACCTCTGGTACTGTTAAGCGTCCTATACGTTGCAACAAATCTCCTATTAACATGTACTTCTAGTCACCTCAAACAAACACAACTAATGGCCGTCCGGCTCCATTAGCCAATTCAAAACTAATCCGTAATCATTTCGTTCTTTATTGTGTGAGAGGAATATGGCTCTGTGCACAGACATTTTTCGGACACCTAAGACCCTAGAAAGCTACACGAAAAACTTAAATGCAATCAAGATCCTTCAAAACTTATTTCAATCCACACGATGGTGAACGTATCCTAAATGTTGTTGAAATTCTGCTTTCATAAATTCAAGAACATTCAACTAAATCAGTGACATGACATTAAGTTGAATTTCCGAATAGATGTGCAATGTTGATGTAACAATATGTTTTTATAGGGTCTTTACATTTCATTTAATACGAAAGCTGAAATAGCTAGAAGATTGTCAAAGACTTACATATTACTTTCTGATGGTCACCAATATCATCTAACGAATTTTTCTTTTCCAAAATGAATCAGTTTAACTTTAATATCACTTGCATGTCGAATAAGGTCTCAAATGATTTCTCTGTCTGGTTTGTTGTGGCATGTAACATACACACATGTAAAATACTGTAAATCCAGGGTTATAAAAAGAGCAAACTGATAAAAACAATGAAAAAGGGTAACTGTTTGCATAGCACCATTTTTTTTGTATTCTTTTACATACCATGTTTCCTTTGTGTATCCAACTTACAGAATTAAAAATATCAAGAAAACTTAGATCCTATAAATTCATATCGCCATTCCGTATGATGCATATTGGCAGCTC